>PISX010026188.1:0-24887 GCA_004024625.1 Mellivora capensis | reverse complement strand
GCTTTCGATTCACTTCTTCGCCAGTCCTACCTTTCAGAAAGTGGTCGATTTCCTGTTTCCAGAATTGCTGTTCTTCCTCTCTTCGATCTCCCGTTGGATTTGTAGGTGTTCGCAGTGGTTTGATAAGCTATATAGCTGATCTCCTGCTGCCTGATGACTTCTCAGCTGCTACTTCTCCGCCATCTTGCTCCTCCCCCCCTCTATGTCTTTTTATTTGGAGTGTTTAGCCCATTTACCTTCAAAGTAATGATCAAAAGATATGGATTTAGATTCATTGTATTACCTGTAAATCACTGTGTTTTTTTATTGTTTCTTTTCCTTTCTGGTCAGTGTTACTTTTGGGGTCTGTCTTTGCTTACAGGATCCCCTTTAATATTTTTTGCAGGGCTGGTTTAGTAACCACAAATTCTTTTAGTTTTTATTCATCCTGGAAGCTCTTTATCTCTCCTTACATCCCGAATGACAGACCTGCTGGATAAAGTATTCTTGGCTGCCTAGTTTCCTCATTTATTACCCTGAATATATCATGCCAGCTCTTTCTGGCCTGACAGATCTTCATGGATAAGTTTTCTTCCAGTCTACTATTTGTGCTCTTGCAGGTTAAGGACCTTTCATCTGTAACTACTTTCAGGATTTTCTTTTTATCTGTGAGATTTGCAAGCTTCACTATTATGTGTTGTGGTGTTAACCTATTTTTATTGATTTTGATGGGGCTTCCCTTTGCCTCCTGGACTTTAATATCTATTTCCTTCCCCAGATTAGGGAAGTTCTCAGCTATAATTTTGCTGAAATATACATTCTGTCCACCTCTCTCTTCTTCCTCTGGAATCCCAATAATTCTGATACTGTTTTGCTTTATAGTATCACTGATTTATCAAAACCTCCCCTAATGATCCATTAGCTGATTTTCCCTTTTCCTCAGCTTCTTTACTTTCCATCATTTTGTCTTCTATGTCCTGACTCTCTCATCTGCTTCATTTACACTAGCTGATAGAGTGTGCATTTTAGACTGCATCTCAGTTAAAACATTTTAAAGTTTGGCCTGATTATATTTTAGTTCTTTTATTTCTGCCCTAAGGGATTCTCTGGTGTCTTTTATACTTTTTTTTTAAACCTCAGCTAGTATCTTTATAATAATTATCCTGGATTCTAGGTCCAACATCCAAATCAATTAAATCTATGGGAGAGAGTATTACCTCTGGTTCTTTCTTTTGTTGTGAATTTCTCCTACTTGTCATTTTGTCCAGAGAAGAATAAATAAACATGAGAACAAAATTAAAAATATCACCACAATCCCAGCAAAATACACACTAGACAAATCCAAAGAGATCTGAAACTGAAAAAGAAAAGAAAAAAAGGTAAAAAATAGTATAACCTCACAGGTGAACAAAACAAGGTTATCTACTTGGTCCTGTGTATTTTGGTCTGTTTGTTAGAAGATACTAAATCCCAAAATTTTAAAGCAAACACACACACACACACACACACACACACACACACACACACACACACAGAGAATACAGTGAAAGGAAGCAAAAAATGACTATATATATAAAATGTAAATATAAAAATGAAAATAAAAAATACTTAAAAGCAAATAGTTGATAAAATAAGAAACTATTTGAAAAGTTAAAAGAAGAAAAGAAAAAGAAAAATTTAAATTGGAACCCTAAAGACTCACAAGGGAAAAAAAAAACACCTAGAATTCTGTATACTATTTCCCACTAGTGCAGGAGTTTTCAGTTCTGTGTGGTTCATAAATTTGGTATTAGCCAGTTGTCCCTGATGTTATTCTGGAAAAGGGGCCTGATGCACTGATTCCCAGGTGTCTTTGCCTGGGTGGAATTACATTGCCCCTTGCCAGGGGGCCAGGCTCAGTATAAGCTGCTTCAGGTTGCTCTATGTGGCTTTTATTCCCTGATGTCTTTCCATGCTGCCTAAGGGAATAAAAAAATAAAATAAAAATGGTGGTGCCCTGATCTCCAGTCCCAGAGCTGACTGGCCTCAGCCACCACTCTTTGATGCATCCTCAGGGAAAAGCAGTCAATTTGTGAGTGCCAAACTCCTCAGACTCCTGTGGTACACACTCATCAAAATCTACCCGGGGTTGGGAGGAGGGTTGCTGCAGTTTTGTCTCTTGTTGTGCCCCTGCTCTGGAAGTGCTTGCTGGATTGTGCTGTGGTACATGGTTTATGGCAACACCTATCTGAGAGGCCAATCCAGGACTCACTAATTGTAGCCAGCTTCCCTATTCTAGTGGTTGGGAGCTCTTCTGTACTCAGGCACCCCCATTCTTTCTGTGACCCTGGGGAATTTGAGACCACACTCCCACTGATGATTCTAACTGCTTCACCAACTGAGCACTTTTCAAGCAGGGATGTCCTTCACAAGAGCAGACTTCTAAAAATCCCAATTTTGCACTCTGCTGCTATATTGCTTTCCAGTAGCTGGCTTACAAATGTTCCCTCCCATTGTGGTTTATTTTCCAATATATCCACTTAGATTCACTTCTCCACACCTCTTACTTCCAAAAAGTGCTTGCTTTTATATATGTAGAACTGCAGAATTCTTTTCTTAGATCTCAGGTTGAATTCACAGGTGTTCAGAATGATTTGATAGATATCTAGCTGAATTCAAGGGACCAGAAGAAATAAGGGTCCTGTATGCTTCCACCATCTTCCAACAAAACTAGAAGCTTTTTATTTTGATAAACATTCCCAATAGTTTTTTTTTTTCCCTTTTGCTTCCCTTGCCTTAGGGACAGACCTAGAAAATTGCTTTTATGACCCATGTCAGAAAAATTACTCCGTGTGTTCTTTTCTAGGATTTTTATGGTTTCAGGTTTCACAGTTAGGTTTTTAATTTACTTTGAGTGTACTTTTTTGTATGGTGCTTAATGTAATCCAGTTTCTTTTTTTTACACGTAGCAGTCTAATTTTCCCAGAGCCATTTATTGAAAAGACTGTTTTCTCCCCTTGTATATTCTTGCCTGCTTTGTCATAGATTAATTGAGCATATACTTGTGCATTTATTTCTGGGATCTCTATTTTGTTCCATTGACATATGCATCCATTTATGTACCAGTACCAAACTGTTTTGATTACTACAGCTTTCTAAAATATCTTGGAATCTGGAATTGTGATATCTTCAACTTTGTTCTTCTTTTTTAGGAATGCTTTAGCTACTTGGAGTCTTCTGAAGTTGCATTCAAAGTTTAGTATTATTTAATCTAGTTTTGTAAAAAAAAAGCTGTTGTTTTGATAAGGATTGCATTGAATGTGTAGATCTTTTGGGGTGGTATGGACATTTTCACAATATTAATTCTGCCAATCCAAGAGCATGGAATATTTTTTCCATTTAATTGTGTCATCTTCAAATTCTTTCATCAGTGTTTTACAATTTTCAGAGTAAAGGTGTTTTACCTCTTTGGTTAAGGTTTCATTCTTTTTGGTGCAGTGGCAAATTGTGTTTTTCTTTTTTTAATTTCCCTTTCTGTGAATTTGTTCTCAGTGTAAAAATACTACTTATTTCAGAGTATTCATTTTACTGAATTTATTTATTAAATCTAGTAACTTTGTTGGGCATTTAAGATTTTCTATGTAGAGTATCATGTCATCTACAAATAGTGATAGTTTAACTTCTTTATCAATATTGTCTGATTGCTGTGACTATGACTTACAATTTTATGTTGAATAATAGTGTTGGTAGAGGACTTCCTTCTCTTCTTCCTGACCTTAAAGGAAATGCTCTTAGGTGTTCACCATTGAGTATGATGTTAGTTGTTAGGTTTTCACTTATGGCCTTTGGTATCTTGAAGTATGTTCCCTTTAACCCCATTTTGTTTTGTTTTTATCATGAATGGATATTGTACTTGGTCAAATGCTTTTTATGCACCCACTCAGATGATATTTTATTTGGTATACACATATGCTTTTGTTGTTTTAAGTTTTTATTTAAATTCCAGTTTATTAACATCCAGTGTAATGTATTAGTTTTAGATGTACAATAATGATTCAAATCTTTCATACAACACCCAGTGCTCATCACAAGTGCATGCCTTAATCCCCATCACTTATTTAACCCATCCCTCCATCATCTCCCCTCTGGTAACCATCATCTTGTTCTCTATAATTAAGAATGTGTTTCATGGCTGGCCTCTCTCTCTCTCTTTGTCCCTGTTGTTTGTTTTGTTTCTTAAATTCCACATATGAGTGAAATCATATGGTATTTGATTTTCTCTGACTGACTTATTTCACTTTGCATAATACTCTGTAGCTCCATCCGTGTCATTGCAAATAGCAAGATTTCATTCTTTTTTTATGGCTACACCAAATCTTTATCTACTCATCAGTCAGTGGACACTTGGGCTGTTTCCACAGTTTGGCTACTCTAGATAATGCTGCTATAAACATCATGCATGCAAAGAGATGCATGCATCTCTTTGAATTAGCATTTTTGTATTCTTTGGGTCAATACCTATTATTGCAATTGCTGGATTGTAGGTAGCTCTACTTTTAACTATTTGACGGAGCTTCAAACTCAAACTTCAAGCTTCAAACTTCAGAGTGGCTGCAACAGTTTGCATTCCCACCAAGAGTCAAAGAGGTTTCCCCTTTCTGCACACCTGTGACAACACCTGTCTTTCTTGTATTGTTGATTTTAGTCATTGTGATACATGTGAGACGATAGCTCATTATACCTTTGATTTGTATTTCCCTGATGATGCATGATGTTGAGCAACTTTTCATGTATCTGTTGACCATCTGTTGTCTTCTTTGGAAAAATGTCTGTTCATGTCTCTTACCCATTTTTAAATTGGATTATTCTTTTTTTTGAGTGTTTAGTTTTACACGTTATTTATAGATTTTTGATACTAATCCTTTATCAGATATGCTATTTGCAAACATCCTCTCTGCTTCTGTAGACTGTGTTTTCGTTTTGGTCATTGTTTCCTTTATGGTGCAGAAGGGTCTTATTTTAATAAAGTCCCATTGGTTTATCTTTGCTTTGTTTCCCTTGCCTCAAGAGATATCTAGAAAGAAGTTGCTATGGCTGATGTCAAAGAGGTTACTGTCTGAGTTTTCTTCCAGGATTTTGATGGTTTCCTATCTCACACTTAGGTCTTTCAAACATTTTGAATTTATTTTTGTGTATGTTGTAAGAATGTGGTCCACTATCATTTAAAAAAAAATTTACGTATTTGTCCGAGAGAGAGAGAGAGAGAGAGAGAGAGAGCGCACAAGCAGGGGAGCAGCAGGGAGAAGGAGAAGCAGGTTCCCCACTGAGCAAGGAGCCTGATCCAGAACTTGATCCCAGGACCCTGGAATCATGACCTGAGCTGAAGTCAGACGCTTAACCAACTGAACCAGCCAGGCATTCCAGTCCAGTATCATTCTTTTGCATGTTGTTGTCTAGGTTTTGCAACACCATTTGTTGCAGAGACATTTTCCCACTGGGTATTCCTTCCTACTTTTTTGAAGATTAATTGATTATATACCTGTGGCCTTATTTCTGGGTCTTCTGTTCTGTTCTATTGACCTATGTGTCTGTTTCTGTGCCAATACCATGTTCTTTTGATCACTATGGCTTTATAATAATACTTGAAGTCTGGAAATGTGATGCCTTCAGCTTTGCTTTTCTCTTTCAGCATATCTTCGGGTATTCAGGGTCTTTTGTGGTTCCATACAAATTTTAGGATTGTTCGTTCTATGACTGTGAAAAGTGCTATTGGTATTTTGATAGGGATTGTATTAAATGTGTAGATCACTGTGTAGTATAGACATTTTAAAAATATTCATTCTTCTCATCCATGAGCATGGAATGTCTTCCGTTCTTTCATCTGTCATCTTCAATTTCTTTCATCTTTGGGTTTTTTTTTTTTTTAATTTTCAGAGTACAGTTCTTTCACCTCTTTGGTTGGGTTTCTTCCTAAGTATCTTATTGTTTTTGGTGCAAATGGAAATGGGATATATTCCTTAATTTCTCTTTCTTCTCCTTCACTGTTTTATAGAAATGCAATAGAATTGTTTGTTGTTGATTCTGTATCTTGCAACATTACTGAATTCATGTATCAGCTCTAGCAATTTTTTGGTAGAGTCTTTTGCAATTTTTCTTTTTTTAATTTTTAAAAATTTTTTAATAAACATATAATGTATTTTTATCCCCAGGGGTACAAGTCTGTGACTCGCCAGGTTTACACACTTCACAGCACTCACCATAGCACATACCCTCCCCAATGTCCATGACCCCACCTCCCTCTCCTGAACCCCCTCCCCCCAGCAACCCTCAGTTTGTTTTGTGAGATTAAGAGTCACTTATGACTTGTCTCCCTCCTGATCCCATCTTGTTTCATTTATTCTTTTCCTACCCCCAAACCCCCCATGTTGCATCTCCACTTCCTCATATCAGGGAGATCATATGATAGTTGTCTTTCTCTGATTGACTTATTTTGCATTTTTTTTCTATAGTGTATCATGTCATCTGTAAATAGTGGAAGTTTTACTCATTCCTTGATGATATGGATGCCTTTTATGTCTTTGTATTGTGGGATTGCTGTGGCTAAGTCTTCCAGTACTATGTGAAATAACAGTGATGAGAGTGGACATTCCTATCTTATTCTTGGACTAGAGGAAACCTCTCAATTTTTCCCATTAAGGATGATATTAGCTGTGTGTTATTTATATGGTCTTTGATATGTTGAGGTATGTATCCCTCTAAATCTATTTTATTGAAGGTTTTTATTATGAATGGATGTTGTACTTTGTAAAATGTTTTTCCTGCATGTATTCAAATGATCATAAGGTTCTTTCTTTTATTAATGTGGTATATCACATCAATTGAGTTTCAAATGTTTACCCTAGAAAGCTAGGAACAAATCCCACTTGATTGTGGTGAATGATTTTTTAAATGTATTGTTGGATTCCATTTACTAGTATTTTATTGAGATTTTTGTTTCCATTTCATCAGGGATATTGGCCTATTGTTCTCTCTTTTTAAAAGATTTATTTATTTATTTGGGAGACAGAGAGAGTGGGGGGACAGGGGTTAGTGGGAGAGATGCTCAAGCAGACACAGAACTCAATGTGGGGGTCAATCCCAAGACCCTGAGATCATGGCCTTAGCCAAAATCAAGATTGAGACCGTTAACCAACTGATCCACCCAGGTGTTCTCTGGCCTGTATTTCACTCTCCTTTTTTAAATGGAGACTTTATCTGGTTTTGGTATCAAGGTAATGCTGACCTCATAGAATGAGTTGCATTTTTCTTCTTTAAATGTATGGTAGAATTAGCCTGTGAATTTATCTGGCCCAGGGTTTTGTTTGTTGGGTGTTTTTTGGTTCCTGATTAAATGTCTTTGCTGATTATTAGTCTATTCAGGTTTTTTTTTCTTCCTGTCTTAGTTTTGGTAGTTTATATGTTTCTATGAATTTATCCATTTCTTCCAGGTTGTCCAATTTGTGGGTGTATAATTTTTCATAATATTCTTTTTTTTTGTATTTTTGTGATGTTAGTTATATACAATCACATCATCTGGAAACAGGCAATGTTACTTTTTCCTTTCTATTTATTTATTTATTATTTTATTTTATTTTTTTGGACACACACACACAGAGAAGGAAGGGTAGAGGGAAAGGTAGAGACAGTCCCAAGTAGACTCCACACCAAGTACAGAGCTGAACCCCAGACCCTGAGATCGGGTCCTGAGATCATGAACTGAGCTGAAACAAAGAGTCAGATGCTTAACCTACTGTACCACCCATGTGCTCCTTTTTTCCTTTCTGATCTTGATGCCCTATGTTTCTTTGTCTTGCCTAATTTCTCTGGCTATGAGGTCCAGTACTATGTTGAATAGGAGTGGTGATAAGGGCATACTTGCCTTGTTGTTAACCTTGGAGGAAATTTTTTCAATTTTTGGCTATTGAGTATCATGTCAGCTGTGACCTTATCATATGGTCTTTATTATATTCAGGTAGATTTCTTCAATATGCAATTTTATCATGAAAGACTTGTATTTTGTTAAATGCTTTTTCATAATTTATTTAGATAACCATATTTTTAAATGCTTCATTCTATTAATGTGGTTTATCACATTTGTTGACTTGCATATGTTGAGCCATTCTTGCATCCTAAGAATAAATTCCACTTGACCATTGTGTATGATCCTTTCAACGTACTGTTGAGTTCAGTTTATGTATTAATGTTGGAAAATTTCACATCTGTATTTATTAGGGATATTGCCTGTAGTTTTACTTTTTTGTGGTGTTCTTATTTGGTTTTAGTATCAGGGTTTTGTTAATAAGTTTGGAAGTATTCCTCTTTAATTTTTTGAAAGAGTTTGAAGATCATTGGTACTACTTCTTAAATGTTTGGTAGGATCCACCAATTAAAACATCTTGTTCTAGGCTCTTCTGTGTTGGGAGTTTTGATAAATGATGAAATATTCTTACTCATTATTGGTCTCTTCAGATTTTTTGTTTCTTCATTCTTCAGTCTTAGTCGGCTGTGTCTTTTAAGGTATTTTCTCATTTCCACTAAATTATCCAAATTGCTAGTGTATAATTGTTCATGATAATCTTATGATTTTTTGTATTTCTTCAGTAATAGTTGTAATGGCTCTTTTTTTCATTTTTATTTAATTTACTTGAGTCTTTTCTCTTTTTTCCTAATTAGTCTACCTAAAGTTTTGTAAATTTTATTTATCTTTTTAAAATAATCAGCTTTTAGTTTCATCATCTGTCCTATAGACTTCCTGGTCTCTAGTTTATTTTTTTCTCCTCTGATCTTAGTTATTTCCTCCTTTTGCTAACTTTTGGTTTTCTTTCTTCTAGTTCTGTGAGATGTAAAGTTAAATTGTTCAGTAGAGAGATGTCTTTTATTTTAATACAGGCATTCATCATTATTAACATCTTTCTCTTAAAACTTTTTGCTCCATCCCATAAGTCTTGGTATGCTATATTTTCATTTTCGTTTGACTTAAGATATTTTTGGTTTGCCTTTTAGTTTCTTCTTTGACCCATGTTCCATGTTCAGGAGTATGTTCTTTACTTTCACATTTTTGTGATTTTTCCAGCTTTACTCTTATTATTGATTTATAGTTTCCTATCATTGTGGTCAGAAAAGATATTTGATATCGATTCAAGATCCTTCAATTTGTTAAGCCATTTTTGGTGACTTAATTGGTAATATCTATCCTGGTGAATATTCTGTGCTCTTGAGATGAATATGTATGATGCTACTGTTGGATGCAATTTTTGAGTGTTTCTGTTAGGTTCATTCAGCCTAAGGTATAGCTCAAGTCTAGTGTTTCTTAATTAATTTTATGTCTAGATGATGTTTCTATTGTTGAAAGTTGGTTTTGAAGTCCCCAATTATTCTTGTATTGCTGTCTGTTTCTCCCTTCGGATCTCTTAGTATTTGGTTAATATATTTAGCCTCTCTAAAGTTGGGGGTATATATACTTAACAGTTGCTGTATTTTTTGAAGTATTTGCCCCTTTATTATTATATAAAGACCTTCTTTGTCTCTTGTTACCATTTTTAGCTTAAAGTCTATTTTGTCTGTTCTCTGTTCTCTTCTGGTTTCCATTTGCATGGAATACCTTTTTATAGCTCTTCAATTTGAGTTTTTATGTGTGTTTAATGCCGAAGTTAGTCTCTTGGAGGCAGCAAATAGTTGGGTCCTGTTATTAAAAATCCATTTAGTCACTCTATGTCTTTTGATTGGAGATTTCAACCCATTTACATTTAAAGTAGTTATTGATCAGAAAGGTGTTACTAATGCCATCTTATTGTTATCTGGCTCTTTTGTTCCCTTATCCTTTTTATCTTTCTGTCTTCCTCTGTGAATGATAACTTTTCATAGCCGTATGCTTTAATTTCCTTCTCTTTATCTTTTGCCTATCTACCATAGGTTTTGGCTGTTTATCAGGTAGCTTATATAAAGCATCTTTTAGATACAGCAATTTTACACTGATTACAACTTCACTTCTATCACATATAAACTCCTAACCATTTTACTCCCCTTACTTTTTATGTCTTTGGTGTCACAATATGCCTCTTTTTAATTGTGTACTTGTTAACAAGTTATTATAGGTATAGTTATTTTTAATACATTTGTTCTTTAATCATTGTATTGTATGTGTTTAACATACTACCATATTCCACTATTAAAGTATTCTGAATTTGATTGTATACTTACTTCTACCAGTGTGTTTATTTTAACATGTCTTCATGTTATTAACTAGTAAATATTTGTTTCAACTTGAAAAGCCCTTTTCAACTTTCCTTGCAAAGTAAGTCTAGTGTTGATGAATTCTCTCAGCTTTTATTTGTGTAGGAAAGTATTTATCTTGCCTTGATTTCTGATGGACATCTTTGCCCAATAGAGTATTTTTGGTTGACACTTTTTTCTTTTTGGCACTTTCAATATATATCATCCCACTTTCTCCTGGCCCACAAGGATTCTGCTGAGAAATCTGCTGAAAGCTGTGATTCATCTTTTTTCTCTTTCTGTTCATAAAGCTTTTGTCTTTGATTTTAGACAGCTTTATTATGTGTCTTGGATAAAATATCTTTTGTTTGAAATTTTGGTGTGACTTGTTATCTTCATGAACTTGAATGCCCAAATCTCTCCCCATATTTGGATAGTTCACAGACATTTCTTTAAATAAGCTACTGTGGACTCTGAGAAACAAACTGAGGGTTTTGGAGGGGAGGGGATCGGGGGTTAGGTGAGCCTGGTGGTGAGGGATAGAAAAATTAACAAAAGAATGGAACAAAATTAATGTTACCCACATTTTACTAATTGCATTTTTATCCAATTGTTTTCCAGAGCGCCTTACTCTAGTTTGTGCATAAATTAGATATTACATCATAAATAGACCTATAATATTATACCTTTCCCTTTCTATGGAGGGCAGTTTGCTTTCTCAGCAGCAAAACAGAAACTGCCTCTTGTGCTTCAGCTCTGCGTCAGCAGCAAAATTGAAAGTATTTTTTGTCACCTGCACTGCTGTCAGCAGAAAAAAAATAGAAAGTGAAGAACATAGTTTCAGCACTAACACAAGTATCAGAATGATTTACCTGTTCTGCTTCCTCTTATCTCAGCTCTCAGAGTTTCATTCATCAATATTTAATTTACACATGCATATCTCGTTTTTACACTGTTTGTATGCCCACTGCCAGATGGCTATGTTGCATGCATAGTGTTCATCAAGGATAATGAGAAAGATACACAGCTACATAATACTGGCATCTGGGTGGGGCTCAGATAACCCCATTTACTAGTGTGAATTGTCCATGAATAATGGGTCTCACAGAAATAAGCATCTTTTCCCCCATTGAAAAAACACTAGGCAGTGACCAAATAAATGAGCAACTTGATTAAAAAACATGAGGATTAGACTTCAAGGCATATTGTTAAAATTTTAAAAAACTTAAAAAACTGATGAATCCAGAGGGAGCCTGTGAAGATGGCTGAGTAGCAACATCCTAAGTTCATCTTGACCCAAAGATACACCTAGATAAAAGCCACATTAGGACAACTAACTCAGAAGATGAACTAAAGACTGGCGGGCCAGACTCTGCACAGTTAAATGTAAAGAGGAGGACACATTAAAAATGGTAGGAAGGGCAGAGATTCAGTCCAGAACCAAATTAACTGGTGAGACTATCCACAAATGCCAAGGACATGATGACCATGGACAATGGAGAGGAATAGACCCCACACCAAGACACCACTGACACAGGAGACCTGCAGTGGGAAGATGAGTCCTTAGGACATTTGGTTTTGAGAATCAGAGAGGCTTAATTTTGGGAGTTTGTAAAATCAGCAGGGTTTAATACCAGGAACCTTAAAAATTAGTGGACTTCTCTCTGGGAGAGCTGGAAGGCAACAGGAAACTGAATCACTGCCTTTAAAGAGCCAGCATTACAAACAACCCCAGCAAGACACAGCATAGAACAGTAGTTTGAAAAATGCCTTGGGTATACATGAAAGAGATTTACTTACTAATCTCAGAATTGGCACTGGCTGGGCTGGCATCTTTAGGAGGTCTCCAGGAGCAAAAGAGCTAGTAGGCACCATTTCCCTTCCACTGCCAGCCTAGATACCCAGACACCTGCAAGAATCCTGCACCCTATCCCCACATTCTTCTATGAACTACCCTATCCAACCCATTCCACCCAGCAGGAGTCCTTCCAAAGCAGTGTCTGACATGTCTCATTCATCAAGCAGTCCCAAAAATGACCAACACCACTCCAAAGTGATTCTTGCTCTGGGGAGAGGGGAAGAAAACAACAAACACAGCTCAATTGCAGCCCAAGTAATGGGCTGGGGGAAGACATCTGATCTGACTGATGGCCCTACCCACCAAAAACGTTTCACAAGGAGCAGCACAAGAAGAGATAGATCGCTGAAGTTCTGGCTCACTGCAACCCTAACAGACAGAATGGGGGGAGACATCTGGTCTGAGTGCAGGCCCAGGTTGCAATGAAATGCTCTCAGGGGACAATGCAGAGACAGTGTCCTGTATTTCAGTGCTGTCATAGTCCTAACAAATGAGCTGAGGAGACACATCTAAGCTGGCACAACTACAAGACCAGGTGGCCCCAAACTAACCATTTAACAACACAGGAAGCATACCCTGTATACAACAGGCAAACAGAACTATTTCAGCTAACTGGACTGAAGTCAAAGATGGCTCAACCACAATAGTAGGGCATACACAACACACGTAGGAAATACCCCTGAAGTACCTAGTTCTGGTGAACAGCAGACATTATGCAACAGGGCATTATAGGATCTCTTTTTCATAGGCCACACTTTCAAGATGAGGGGATGTGCCTCACTTTCTTAACATAGATGTCGACACAGGCAGTTAAGTAAAATGAAGAAAGAGAGAGGACTATGTCCCAAGTGAAAGAATGAAACAAAATCACAGCAAAAGAATCAAATGAAATGAAGGTAAGTAATATGCTTGATAAAGAACTCAAAGTAACAGTCATGAAGTTACCTACTGGACTTGAGAAAAGAGTGGAGGATTTTGGCAAGACATTCAACAGAGAAGTAGAAAATATAAAAAAGAAACAATCAGAGATGAAGAACTCAATAACTAAAATTAAATACATGGGGATAAGTAGTGAACTAGAGGAAGCAAAAGAATGGACCAGTGAGCTGGAAGACAGAATAATGGCAATCCACCAAGCTGAACAGAAAAAAGAAAAAATAAAAACAAAAAAAATGGGAATAAGTTAAAGGAATACAGTGACATCTTCAAGTGTAATAGTATTCACATTAAAGGGATCCCAGAAAGAGAACAGAGAGAAAAGGGGCAGATGATGTTTTTAAAGAAATAATAGTTGAACATTTCTCTAATCTGGGGAAGGAAACCAACATCCAGCAGGCACAGAGAGCCCCCAACAAGATTGACCCAAGGTGGTCCAAACCAAAACATAATGAAAATGGCAAAAAGTAGTGATAAAGAGAGAATTTTAAAAGCAGCACAAGAAAAGAGTTGCATACAAGGGAAACTCCAAAAGGCTATCAGCTGATTTTTTTTTTTTTTTAGCAGAAACAGTAGATCTTGTCATATGAGTACAGGGTGATGTATGGAGGTGTTGAATTACTGTACTGTGTACCTGAAACTAATACAACACTATGTTTACTGACTGGAATTAAAATAAAAAAAGATTTAAAAAGCATGCAGGTGGAAAAGGAGTGGCATGATATATACAAAAGGCTGAAAGGAAAAAAAAATCCTGCAACCAACAATACTCTACCAAGCGAGGCTGTCATTTAGAATAAACAGTGACAGAGTTTTCCATCAAACTAAAGTTAAAGGAGTTCATCATGATTAAACCAGCCATGAAAAAGAAAAAAGTTGAAGGCAATTCTTTGAATGGAAAGAGAAAGCAATAATCAGAAATAAGACAATTAGGAAAGGGAAAAATTCACGGGTAAATATAAGCATAATAAAATAGTAGATTAATCACTTATAAAACAAGTAGGGAGGCTAAAGCACAAAAGCAGTAAAACCAATTATACCTATAAAAATTAGTCAAGGTATTACCAAAATAAAAGCATATAAAGTATAACATTATGCACCTAAAACATGGGGGAGGGTGAAGTAAAATTTTAGTGCTTTTTGAATGGGTTCAAACTTAAGAAACCATCAACTGCTGTAGGTGCTAATATAATGTGCTACATGCATAGTATGTTATATATAAACATAACGGAAATCACAAATCAAAAAACTATAATAGATATGCAAAAATAAAGATAAGAAATCCAAACATCACTAAAGAAAGCCATCAAACCATAAGGGAAGAGAGCAAAAGAGGAAAGGAAGAGAAAAGAATGACAAAAATAATGGCAAAAGAACTAAAAAGTAGCAGAATGTACATACCTATCCAATAATTACATTGAAAGAACTAGATGCTCCAATCAAAAGACGTAGGGTGATTGGATAAAAACAAAAGACTAATCTATATGCTGCCTCAAGAGGCTCATTTCAGACCTAAAGGCACTTGCAGACTGAAAGCAAAGGGAAGGAAAAACAGGTATCATGTAAATAAAAGTGAGAAGACACCCGGTGTAGTAATACTTACACTGGCCAAAAATCCTTTAAAGCAAAGACTTTAACTAACAAAAGACAAAGAGGGATACTATATAATGATAAAGGGAACAATCCAACAAGAAGCTGCAAGAATTTTATTCAGTCAATAGGAGGGCACTCATATATATAAAGCAAGTATTAAGAGACATAAAGAAATAGACTTATAGTAATACAATAATAGTAGGGGACTTTAACACCCCAATTAAATCAATGGTTAAGTCATCCAAACAGAAGGTCAACAAGGAAACAGTAATTTTGAGCAAAACATTACAACAGATAGACCTAACATATATAGAGAGAACATTCCATCCCCAAACACCAGGATACACATTCTTTTCAAGCGCACATAGAACATTCTCCAGAATAAATCACTTGTTAGGACACAAAACAAGTCTGAAAAAATTTAAAAAAGATTGAAATTGCATCATGCATCTTTTCTGGCCACGATGGTATAAAATTAGAAATCAATTGTAAGTGGTGCCTTGGTGGCTCAATGGGTTAAGCCTCTGCCTTTGGTTCAGGTCATGATCTCAGGGTTCTGGGATCAAACCCGGCACCAGGCTCTCTGCTCAGCAGGGAGACTGCTTCACCCCTCTCTGCCTGTTTTTCTGCCTACTTGTGATCTCTCTCTCTCTGTCAAATAAATAAATAAAATCTTAAAAAAATAAATCAATTATAAGAAAAAAACTGGAAAGTACACAAATATATGGACATTAAATAACATGTTACTAAAAAATAAACAAGTGAATACAAAATAAAAAAAGTGGAAAAAACCAGATGGAGACATATGGACATGAAAACATGATCCAAAATTTGGGGGATGAAGCAAAAGCTATTCTAAGAGAAGAGTTTATAGCAATACAGGCCTACCTCAAAAACAAGCACTAGAAGAATCTCAAACAATACCTTAAAGGAATTTGAAAAAAGGAAAAAACAAAACCCAAAGACAGTGGAAGGAAGGAAATAATAAGAGTTAGAAAAGAAATACACGAGAGACTCCTAGGTGGTGTAGTTAGTTAAGTGTCTGACTTTTGATTTGGGCTCAGATCATGACCTCAGGTCATGAGGTGGAGATTGAACCGTGCACTAAGCCCTCCATGCTCAGCATGGAGCCTGCTTAAGAGTCTCTCTGTCCCTTTGCCCCCTGAACTCTCTAGAAAAAGAGCAAAAGTATATGAAATAGTCTAAAATAAAAATAGGACAGATAAACAAAACCAGGAGTTAATTCTTTAAAAATGTCAACAAAATTGATAAACCTTTAGTTGGAATGATTAACAAAAAGGAGAGAGGACTCAAATAAATAAAATCAGAAATCAAAGGGGAAAAATAACAACTGGAACCATAGAAATACAAAAGATGATAAGAGAATATTGTGAAAAATTATATGCCAACAAACTGGAAAACCTCAAGGAAATGGATATGTTTCTAGAAATGCATAACCTGACAAAACATAATCAGGAAGAAATAGAAAATCTGAACAAACTGATTACTAGCAAAGAATTTGAATCAGTAATCAAAAAACTCCCAATGAACAGAAGTCCAGGACCACCTGGCTTCTCAAATGAATAGACCAAACATTTAAAGAGTCAATACCTATTCTTTTCAAACTATTCCAAAAAGCAGAAGATAAAGGAAAACTTCCAAACTCATTCTGCAAGGCCAATATCACACTGATAATAAAAATAGATAAAGGCACTACAAAAAAGAGAAAACTATAGGCCAATATCTCTAATGAACATATATACAAAAATCCTCAACAAAATATTAAAAAACCAAATCCAATAATACATTTAAAAAGTTATTCACATGGAGGGGATGGGGTATCTGGGTGATGGGTGTTAAGGAGGGCACTTGAAGTAATGAGCACTGGGTGTCATAAGCAACTAATGAATCATTGAATTCTACCTCTGAAACTAATAATACAGAATATGTTAATTAAATTGAATTTGAATAAAAATTAAAAAAATCTCACAACCATCACATGGGATTTGTCCCAGAGATATAGTATGGTTCAATATTTGTAAGTCAATCACTTGATATATCACAGTAAAAGGATACAAAACATGATCATCTCAATAGATGCACAAAAAGCACTTTACAAAATACAACATCCATTCATAATATAAACTCCCAACAAAGTAGGTTTAGAGGAAACATAACTCAATATAATAAAGGCCATATATGAAAAACCCACAGCTAACAACATACTCAATGGGGAAAACTGACAGCTTTCCCTCTATGATCAGGAACAGGACAAAGGATATGCACTCTCACCACTTTGTTTCACCTTACTTTTGGTAGTCTTAGCCACAGCAATTAAGCAAGAAAAATAAATAAAAGACATCCAAATTAGTAAGGAAGAAGTGAAACTGTTACTATTTCCAGATTACATGTTACCATATATAGAAACCCCTAATAACTCCACAAAAAACCTAGTAGAACTGATAAATGAATTCAACAAAGTCATAGGATAAAAAAATAATGTACATAAATCGGTTGCATTTTATACACTAATAATGAAGTAGCATAAAAGGAATTACAAAAACAATCCTATTTACAATTGCACCAAAAAGAGTAAAATACTTAAGAATAAACTTAACCAAAGAGGTGAAAGACCTGTTTCTGAGAATTATAAAGCTGATGAAAGAAATTGAAGATGACACAAATAGAAAGTAATCTATGCTCATGGACTGGAAAAACAAATATTGTTAAAGTGACCGTACTACCCAAATAAATCTATAGATTTAATGCAATACCTATCAAATCACCAATAGCATTTTCAACAGAACTAGAACAAATAACCTAAAATTTGTATGTAACCACAAAAGACCCTGAATAGCCAAAGCAATCTTGAGAAAGAAGAACAAATCTGGAGGTATCAGAGTCCCAGATTCCAAAATAAAATGCAAAGCTCTAAGGTTCAAACAGCATGGTACTAGCACAAAAATACACACATATATCAATAGAGCAGAACAGAGATAGCAGAAATAAACCCATGATTTTATTATCAATTAATCTATGACAAAGGAAACAAGAATATGAAATGGAAAAAGACAATCTTTTCAACAAATGGTATTGGGAAAAATGGACAGCTTCATGCAAAATAATCGACCATTTTCTTACACTACACACAAAAACAAACTCAAAATGGATTAAAGACCTAAATGTGAGACACTATACACAAAAATAAATTCAAAATGGATTAAAGACCTAAATGTGAGACCTGAATCCATAAGATTCCTAGGAAAAATTATAGGAAGTAATCTCCTTGATATCAGCCATGAAAACATTTCTTCAAGTTATATCTCCCTTCTCAGTGGAAACAAAAACAAAATTAAACTATTGGAGCTACACCAAAATAAAAAGCTTTTCCCAGAAAAGGAAATCATCAAAACAAAAAGACAATGTGCTGAATGGTAGAAGACATTTGCAAATATATATATATCTATATATAGAGAGAGATATATACATACATATCTGTATATATCTATATCTATATCTATATCTATATCTATATCTATATCTATATATATATATATCTGATAAGGGGTTAATACCCAAAATATATAAAGAACTTATACAACTCAACATCAATAAAATATCCAGAGGACCTGAATAGACATTTTTCCAAAGACATACAGATGGCCAGGACACACATGAAAAGATGTTCAACATCTCTAATCATCAATGAAATGCAAGTCAAATCCACATTGACATATGACCTCTCACTTGTCAGAATGTCTAAAATAAAAAAGACAAGAAATAACAAGTGTTAGTGAGCATGTGGAGAAAGATGAACCCTCATGCACTTTTGGTGGGAATGCAAGGTGGTGAAGCCACAGTATAGAACAGTATGGAGGTTCCTCAAACAATTAAAGATAGAACTGTCATATATGATCCAGTAATTGTACTACTGGGTATTTACCTATATATAAAGAATAAATTTTAAAAGATATGTGTACCCTTAAACTTATTGCAGCATTATTTACAATAGTAATTATGGAAACAGGCCAAATGTACTTTGATAGGTGAATGGATGAAAAAATATATATATAATTTAAATATATTAATATTATATTACAATATAATAAAATATTATTCAGGCATAAAAAAGAATGAAATATTGCCACTTGTAACAACATGATTTCACTCATATGTGGAATTTAAGAAATAAATGAACAAAGAAAAAAAAGACAAACCCACAAATAGACTTAACTATGAAGAACAAACAGTAATCAGAAGGGAGATGGGGGGAGGAGTGAAATAGGTGAAAAAGATTAAGAGTACACCTACTTGATGAGTACTGTGTAATATATTGAATTGTTGAATCAGTATATTGTATAAGTGAAACTAATATAGCACTGTATGTTAACCATACTGGAATTAAAATAAAATTTAAAAAATAATTAAGAATGGAATTACTATATGATTCAGTAATTCAACTACTCGTATTTATCCAAAGAAAACAAAAACTCTAATTCAACATGATATATGCACCCCTGTATTTATTGCAGAATTATTTATAATGGCCAAGATGTGGAAGCAAACCAATGTTTATTGATAGATGAATGGATTATTAAGATGTGGTATATATGTATACAGTGCATTACTCAGGCATGGAAAAGAATGAAATTTTGCCATTTACAACAGCATAGATAGATCTAGAGAGTATAACACTAATTGAAATAAGTCATTCATAGACAGTTAAATATATGGTTTAGCTCATATGTGGAATTTGAGAAACAAAGCAAATGAACAAAGAAGCAAACAAAAAAAGACTCTTAAATATAGATAACAAACCAATGGTTGCCAGAGGGGAGGTGGGTTGGTAGATGGGTGAAATAGGTGAAGGGGATTAAGAGTACACTTACTGTGATGAGCACTGAGTAATGTATAAATCGAATTGTACACCTGGAACTAATATGACATTGTATGTTAATTATACTGGAATTAAAAAAACCTGATAAGCTCAATTTTCCACACATATGGAACTTTTTTTTTCCCCAAGTGACACATAGTCCAGAGTTCTATATTGCTCACTTTAAAGGATCAAGGGCATGAAATTGAACAAGGTTTCAACAGACCGCCTGGATGGGGAATTCTTTCCAATATCCAGGAAGAGTTCTCACCAGAAATAAAACCCTGCTGGAACCTTATCTTAGACTTTCCAGCCTCTAGAATTTTGAGAAAATAACTTTCTATTCTGTAAGCCACAGTCTGTGATATTTTGTTATGGCAACCCAATTCTCTTTCTGTTCTTTGCACATTGGGTTTAGTTTATTTTGCATGAGAAAACTACTTCTATCTTCATCATGTAAGCTTCTCTAATCTATAATAATACTATATGCCAGTATTTCAAACTTGACTATCCATCAGAATTACTTGGAGGGCTTCTTAAAACAGAGTGCCTGTTTGCACCCCCAGAATTTCTGATTCAGTAGGTCTGCAATGGGGCCCAAGGTTTTATACTTCTAACAAGCCCCAAGGTGATGTTGTTGATGCTGATGGCCCACGGCATTCTGAGAACCAGGGCTGTAAACTACAGTATATTATTTTATAAACACTTATACTTTAGGATAAACTTTCACAGGAGTCCTTTAGACTGCAAAAGTCCTTAGCTTCTTGGTTAAAAATCAAGCTTTTGAAATAAAACAAACAAAATAAGAAAACCCTTCTTCATCAGGAAACTTAGATTTTGCAATTCAACCTTGAGTTTCAAAGCTATAATCTCTGCTAGGGTTTTTGTTTTGTTTATTTGTTTGTGTGTTTAGTTTTATTTATTTAAGTAATATCTACACCCAACATGGGGCTCAAACTCATGACATTGAGATCAAGAGTTGCACACACTTCCAACTGAGCCAGCCAGGTGCTCCGCTGTTAAGTTTTTTTTTGTGTTTTTTTTTTTTTTTTTTTTATTAATTAGAAACTCAAGGGTGCCTGGGTGGCTCAGTCAGTTAAGTCAAGACCTTTGGCTCAGGTCATGATCCCAGGGTCCTGGGATTGGGACCCACATCTTCTCAACAGGGAGTCTGCTTTTCCCTCTGCCCCTGCATACTCTCTCTCTCTCTCGTGTGCTCTCCCTCTCTAATAAATAATAAAATCTTCAAAAAATTATTTAGACCCTCAAACAACTGTTTTTGGAGGATTCCTTTCTGTCTTCATTCCTTTGGATGAAACATGTCTAGAGATTTATCAAAAGCCAACAATTCAGTAGGTGGAGGGTCTCACAGAAGCAGAAAAATACAGAAAAGAAAAACTTTAATTATCACAAAATTTTACACTGCCATAAAAATAACTACTGCTTATTTAGCGTATGCCAGGTTCTGTACTGGAACTTATTCTCTTTTCTCTTTAATTCTCAAGATGAGCCTCTTTAAAAGATGTAATATTTTGTTATTGTGGCAGTTGTTTCTACTTATAATTGAGAAAATGGGGCTTGGGTGAAGTTAAGAGATTTGTCCATGGTTTCAGAACTGGTAAGTGGCAAAATAAATTTTTAACTAGACATGCTTCATTATGTATAACTCTTAACCACTCCTAGAAAGACTTACTCATATAAATTTTAAAAATAAAATTTATTATGACTGACAAAGAAGTAGCTACACTTATTCAAACTTACTATTTCTTTTTTTTTGTAAGACACATTTAGGCTGGCTATTAAGAAGAATGTCCCAGACAGGAGGTCTATTAAACTCATTAGAAGTATCAACTTTATGCCCTTGATCATTTAAAGGAGACAATATAGAACACTGGACTATATGTCACTTGAAAAAAAGAAAACCTCTGTATGAGCAGGAAACTGAACACATTAGGTTTTTTTTTCTGTTCCAGTATAATTAATGTACAGTGTTATGTTAGTTTCAGGTGTACAATATAATGACTCAACAGTTCCATACACCAATCAGTGCTTATCACAAGTGTATTCCTTGATTCCCATCACCTATTTAACCCATCCACCCATACCCTTCCCTCTGGTAACCTTCATTTTTTTCTCAAGAGTTAAGAGTCTGTTTCTTGGCTTCTCTTTCTTTGCTCACTTTTTTTCTAATTCCACATATGAGTGAAATCATGTGTTTGTCTTTCTCTGATGGACTTATTTCACTTAGCATTATACTTTCTACCTCCATTCATGTCTTTGCAGAAAGAGGGAAATTTTCAATGTTTATAAAATATTTTTAGTGCAGCTCTTACAAACATACCTACATACATACATACATACATACATACATACATACTTACCCTGTTTGTTTTGTGGTACTGCTTGGGGCTTCGGGTGTATTTTGCATCACCATACTGGAAGAGAGAGACTTGTTACAAGCCAAAGCCGTAGACAAGTAAAGATTCTATATGAAACCATTTAGTTATAGCAAACCCTTTTTTCCTGGGGCAATCTAATAGAAGGTGAGGATGACAGTGCATCACTTATGGCAAGGCAGAACAACTGTGATTTGGTTGATAAAATGCGCTAACCATAGCAGTTTTGGCTCCAAGAATAGTCCGTGCTAACAATAACTATCTTTTCTGAAGCTATAAGAAGGTGAGAAGATGAATATGAGCTCTTTGCCACATAGAGATGAGGAGGTTCCATTTCTAAGGAACCATTTTTCTCTGTCTTAGAAGAGAACAGCCAGGCTATTCAGAAAGCAATGAAAAAGGAAATGTTTGAAAGTTGCATGCACACTGATGTATGCTCTGGCTGCAGCCAGCCCTCTCTAATCTTGGGGAGGAGTGCAGTGTCATTCACAGAAAATGAAAATTTCAAGGGATAAATTTAGCTATATAGTAGAGTTCTTGATTCAATCAAAAAAGACTATTGCCATCTGGATGAGAATATCTTCACAATTAATTTACACTTTTTTTTGGTTCAGGACTTTTTGTGTGTAAAACAATGCAAGATTAAATTCATAGAAAAAAATCTTGCAACATTTGGTAGTGTTATTTCTCCCCGTACTAGCATCTGCCTTTGACCTATGAGAGACAGAAATATCTCTTAGAACAACTTCAAATCTAAGAAATTATACCATGTGCAAACTAAATCTAAGAAATAACTTCAGTAGTAGCTAGGATATCAGACTGTGACATAGCACCCACTACAGAGGTCCTGAATAATCATGGAAATCTAGTAGCTGGCTCTCTGCAGGTTCATATGAAAGATAAATTCTGTATTAATTTCCATAAGAAATCTTTTTGTTCAGGACAGCAAATCTTTACCCTTATCATTTTCTTCTTTGGAGCATTAATTAAGCGACCATATCTCAGCTAGAATCTGCCTTAGGAATTGGCATAAAAGAAAGCAAGTCTTACATGGTGGGAGTTATGGATACCTATCTTGTGAACTAACATTTCCTAACCTGCTTTCAGGTCTTACAGCATTTCCACATACCTGCTGAGTGTCTCCATTTGAATGTTACTCAGATACCTCATACTCAGTAAGTCTAAAAATGAACTCATCTTCCTACTGAAGCCTGCTTATTCTTCTGAACTACTCCTGGGTTTATGATCTTCAACAATGTCATCTTTGACTCTTCTTTAAACCACAAACTCAGAATACACATTCTGGAGATTCTTCCTTTGTAGTGTCTTTAACTCTCAACTCATGCTTTTAGTTCTCATTGTCATCAAATTGGCTCAGGTACTAGCACTTTACTGTGAATAAATGCCTCTCCCAAATATAGATTTCATACCCACCTATTCTTATGCCCCATGCTTTTAAGTTGATACTCCCTTAATACCCCACAAAACTCAGAGGATGATAACCCTCCAAAAAAATAAATTTCCCACAGAAATATAGATCATGTTCTCTATGTTACATGGTGATATTAAGGTATTGCCTCTAGGAATTAAGTCCAGCAAAAATATTTCCCAAGAGATCCACAGGATGGTCTTCTTGGGTATTACAATAGGATTCTGTTTCCTCCATTTATTTAACTATTCCCCATACTAATCAACAAGTAAAGAATGAGTGTATTAAATGGGCACAAAAAATTAAGCTTGAGACATGATTAATATTAGAGAAAGAATGTTTTACTCTAAGGATAGTCTGAAGAATCTGAAGAAATGTAAATCTATTCTCTCAGAGGACTCTAAGGAGGCTTTATTACTATACAGGCAGTCTGAATCTCTCAATTATATTTTGGTGTCTGCCATCCACTCCTGGATTCTGGTTATCCCCTGTCAAGGAATTACATATGACAGGACAAGTGACACATAGGCACCTATGAATTTGAAATGGTTATTACTTACATAGTAAACAGCAAAGATAAGGGTTCAGGTTCAATGTGGGATGAAAAAAATCAAGGAGTGAAACAGGTATCTTTAGATTTTTATTGTGGTTGGGGTTGAGACTGCAGAAGAGGGACTAGGTTTGAAATTTCTGCTGGTGCTAAGGCACAGAGAGAGTGGGCATGCTTATCAGACGGCCAAGATGTGGGGGAAAATGGGAAAGGAAAAGACAGAAATTTGAAAGTGGTCATTGGTCAAATATCTAAGCTGCAATCTTCTAATTTCTCAAAATTCACCTGTGTTGGTTAACTGATGACTTAAATGTTGTTATATTTAATTGAATTTAATCAATAATGAATTATAAGAGCCTGATAAATAAATATAGTATTATAGTTAATATGAATAAACCTTGAAATCAATTTCTAGTCAGATCACCTCAGGTTAAATGAGATAACCAAGAAAATAAGTCAGTGGAGACTATGACAGTTCTTTAAATATCCTAGTAAACACTGTTGACTACATTAATTTTTCTTTCATTTATTGAATGATTTTAATAGAAGATTTGGACATATCTTCATTGGTTTTTAATACTTCTACTTTGTTGTTGGATGGTTTGAGCACTAAGGGAAACTCCACTTATTCCCCCAAATAGTAGGTAATATAAGCTCAAAAGAAATTTATACTATAGATAAACCTAAAGATGCCACTAAAAAAACCTTGTTTGAACTAATAAATAAATTCAGCAAAGTTTCAGTATACAAAATTGACACATAAAAATCAGTTGCATTTTTTTTTATTTTTTAGTCTTTTTATTTTTTATTTTTATTTATTTTTATTTTTTTTATAAACAATTTTTTATCCCCAGGGGTACATGTCTGTGAATCGCCAGGTTTACACACTTCACAGCACTAACCATAGCACATACCCTCCCCAATGTCCATTACCCTACCCAACTTTCCCGACCCACTCCCCCCAGCAACCCTCAGTTTGTTTTGTGAGATTAAGAGTCACTTATGGTTTGTCTCCCTCCCAATCCCATCTTGTTTCTTTT
>PISX010026187.1:0-24877 GCA_004024625.1 Mellivora capensis | reverse complement strand
TCTCTCTGCTTGACTTATTTCACTCAGCATAATCTCTTCCAGTCCTGTCCATGTTGCTACAAAAGTCGGGTATTCATCCTTTCTGATGGGGGCATAATACTCCATAGTGTATATGGACCACATCTTCCTTATCCATTCGTCCGTTGAAGGGCATCTTGGTTCTTTCCACAGTTTGGCGACCGTGGCCATTGCTGCTATAAAACAATCTGAAGGTTTTGAAGGGGCGGGGGGTGGAAGGTTGGGGGAGCCAGGTGGTGGGTATTATGGAGGGCATGCATTGCATGGAGCACTGGGTGTGTTGTAAAACTATGAATTCTGTTACACTGAAAAGAAATGAAATTAATTAAAAAAGAAAGACAAAAAAAAAGAATAGATGAATGAGAGAACAAAATACTAAAAGGGTAGCAACAACCCCAGAAAAATATACACTAACCAAAGCAGAATAGACCCAAAAATGGGGGGAGAAGAAAATAGGGAGGGGGGAATGAATATATGAATATATAGATATAGATATATCTTAGACTGGTGAATAGAACAGAGCCACACACTTGATTTTGGGTGTATTTTGGTCTGTTAGAAGAAACTGCCTCCCAAAATTTTAAAGAAAGAAAAAAATATATGTATGTATGTGTGTGTGTGTGTGTGTATATATATATATATGTATATATATGTATACATATATATATGTATATGTATATCCATACCTGTATGGATATATATATATACATATATATATAGGTAAACATGATGAAGGGATAGAATATGACTGTAAAGATGAAAATTTTAGAAGATTCTATAAAAGAATTGATAAGATGAGAAGTTGGTTGAAAAAAGAGGAAAGAATGTGATCAGGCTGGAGACTAGAACAAAGCCATGTGCTAGATTTAGGGTATATTTTGATCTATTAGAAGAAATTGCATCCCAAAATTTTAAAGAAAGAAAAACCTATATGTATATAAAAAATAAGGTTAAATACAATGAAGAGATGGACTATGACTATAACAATGAAAAATTTTTTAAGTTTTTTTAATGTATTGATAAGATAAAATAGTTTTAAAAACATTAAAATAAGAAAGAGGAAAAAATTTTTAAATAGAATAAGAAAAAAATAAAATTTTAGAAATTTAACTTTGAAAGACTAAAGAATCATGGGGGGAAAGCCATGAAGTCTATGTGCTGTATTCCCAGAGCTCTGAAGTTTTGCAATTTTCATTGATTGGTGAACTTGGTCTTTGCTGGCTGTTCTTGTTGATCTTCTGGGGGAAGGGCCTGTTGCATTGATTCTCAAATGTCTTTGCCTGAGTTGGAATTGCACTGCCCTTGCCAGGGGCCAGGCTAAGTAATCTGCTCAGTTTTGCTCTCAGTAGTTTTTGTTCCCTGAATGATTTCTGAACAGCTTTGGAGGATGGGAATAAAGATGGCAGCCTCCCAATCTCTGGCCCCGTAGAAGCTGAGAAATCAGGACCCCACTCCTCAGTGTACCCTCAGGGAAAAGCAGTCATTCACACCTGTCTTCCTGGTCTCCAGCCTCACTCTGTGCTCACCCAGCCTCTGATGGGGCATTTCTATCTCTGGGGCATGGCCCCATTTGGAATCTCCAAACCCAGCAGGTTCCTGCAGCATTCTCCTGCACTGCTTCTCCCAGAGGAGGAAGGAGGGGGTCTCCCTGGATCTGCCACTTGTGGGGTCCTTGCTCAAAGACCGGGGTCCAACTGTGCTTGAATCATGATTTAAGGTAACCCCAAGCTGAGAGCCCACTCCTCAGCTCCATCTCTGCAGCTGGCTTCCCCGCTCTGATACCTGGGAGCTCTGCCACACTCAGACACCCCTGGTCTTTTTGTGACACCACAGGTCCTGAGACCACACTGTTCCCATGAGGGCTCCACCCCTGCTTAGCCTCTGGAGCAAAGTCCCTCAGTAGAGCAGACTTCTAAAAGTTCCGGTTTTGTGCTCCTGCTCTACCACTTCCCCCACCACCACCACCACGGTCTCTCTTTGTGTATATCGCCTCAGATTCACTTCTCCTGCATGTCCTACCTTCCAGAAAGTGGTCAATTTTCTGTTCCTAGAATTGCTTCTCTTCTTCTCTTCAATCTCCTGTTGAGTTTGTAAGTGTTCAGAATGGTTTGATAACTATCTAGCTGAACAACTCTGACCTGATGATATTTAGGTCTCCTACTCCTCTGCCATCTTGCTCCTCTCCCTTTTTTAAAGATTTTATTTATTTAGTTGAGAGAGAGAGAGAAGAAGGGGGAGAGCAGAGGGAGAGGGAGAAGCAGACTCCCCACTGAGCAGGGAGTGGGGTTCCATCCCAGGACCATGGGATCATGCCCTGAGTTGAAAGCAGACACTTAATCAAATGAGCCACTCAGGTGCCCCAAAGTGATAATATTCTTGAAAAGGAAATTCAAATACAGAAGTACATGAAGAAGCATGTGTCTCTACCTGACTCCCCATCCTCAACTATGTTCCTAAGAAGTATTCGTTATTAAAATTTTCATGTGTATCCTTCCACTCTTTTTTTTTTTTAATTTCTTTTCAGTGTAACAGTATTCATTGTTTTTGCACCACACCCAGTGCTCCATGCAATACGTGCCCTCCATAATACCCATCACCTGGCTCCCCTAACCTCCCACCCCCGCCCCTTCAAAACCCCTCAGGTTGTTTTTCAGAGTCCATAGTCTCTCATGGTTCACCTCCCCTTCCAATTTCCCTCAACTCCCTTCTCCTCTCCATCTCCCCCATGTCCTCCATGTTATTTGTTATGCTCCACAAATAAGTGAAACCATATGATAATTGACTCCCTCTGCTTGACTTATTTCACTCAGCATAATTTCTTCCAGTCCCGTCCATGTTGCTACAAAAGTTGGGTATTCATCCTTTCTGATGGAGGCATAATACTCCATAATGTATATGGACCACATCTTCCTTATCTATTCGTCTGTTGAAGGGCATCTTGGTTCTTTCCACAGTTTGGCGACCGTGACCATTGCTGCTATTAACATTAGGGTACAGATGGCCCTTCTTTTCACTACATCTGTATCTTTGGGGTAAATACCCAGTAGTGCAATTGCAGGGTCATACTTCCACTCTTTTTTCTTTGCATATGTAAGCATATCTATATTTGAGGGAGTTTTGATATTTGTTCACAAATGAAACCATAATGTTTATATTCTTTGGTTTGCTTCAATACTATATTTATTTTATACCAGTACTGGAATGATATGCCCCTTCAAATAAGCACACTTTCCCAAATATAGAACTCAATTATTGCCTGGACAGAAAAAAAAAGTATCCTCTGTTCTCATGTGCCTGTGGTTCTGGATGAGCCCCACTCAGGTTGCAAAAAAGGGGTTCTGAGCATTTTAGGGGCCCTTATAGATCCAGAGAAAGCTATGGACCTTCTACCCAGAAAAAAAATGCACATATGGGCAAAGGTTTGCAGATAATTTAAAGGTTAAGATTCTCTCCTGGATTAATTAGTCTTTATTCCCAAGTATATGTTTTGTTTTGTTTTTTTTTTTAATTCTAAAATGATCTAAATAATTTTGATCTAAAAAATTTTGATCTAAAATTTTGATCTAAAAAAGATCAAAAGATTGATCAGGAGAGAGTCTGCCTCCAGCACCACTGGCCTATAAGAGATGCTCCTCCATGTTAGGCCTCCCAAACACTACTTTGCCTCTGACCACTTTTTTCCTACACAGGGATGAGCTTCACCCAGACCCCTACGTCCCTGGCAATTGGTGCTTGGCAAGACTGGTAGAAGCCATTATTACAACCAACAAAACCTGGTCACCTTCTCAGTAATGCCAGCTTGCTGGCTTCCCAAACACCCTGGCTCCCCTCACTGATGCCACAAGCAAAACCCAAGGCAGGATGTCAGGGCTGTACCTCATTGACACCTAGTATGGTCAGCAACTAATATTGTTCACTCTTTTCAGGAAAACTCTGGTACCTTCTCCGCTTCCTCAGTTCTTATCTCTTACTATACCTCTATCCCAATAGGTGGTTAGCCCTTCCTCATCACTGGGAAATTGTAATCCCTTCTTTTGCTTTGGGGACCAAGGCTTGACCCTAAAGGATTAAGATATCAGGCTATCCCCCAGTGCCACAGCTAAGGGAATGTCTGCAGTGCACAGTAAGTGTGTACTCTGTACTGATATACTGTCTACTCATTTTATCATACTCAGGGATGATCTGGATACTGTTGTCTCCCATATTTCCTCAGTTAGAGCCCTTATACATTAGTGTCCATGTGTTGGCACAACACACGTACATACACATGTGCACACACACACCAGCAAGACTTCTGAGATATACAGCCAATTGCATTTCACCATGACTTATCATGTCCTTTTTTCCAGGATTTAATCAGATTCAGTCACATGAATGTACTTGCAAATCCCTTAACTCTTAAGGATATGCAGGTGGTCTTAACAAAATCTTTGTACAACTGTTTAACCTGTTCCAAAGTCCAGGAAGCAAGAATCAGAAATCACTGATTCATAGGACTTTAGAATAGGAAGTTCTTAAGATTCTTTCATTCATTAAGCAAATCTTTATTTAAAGTTTCAACTCTGGGGACGCCTGGGTGGCTCAGTTGGTTAAGCAGCTGCCTTCGGCTCAGGTCATGATCCCAGCCTCCTGGGATCGAGTCCCACATCCGGCTCCTTGCTCAGCGGGGAGCCTGCTTCTTCCTCTACCTCTGCCTGCCGCTCTGTCTGCCTGTGCTCCCTCTCTCTGTCAAATAAATAAAATCTTTAAAAAAAAACAAAGTTTCGACTCTCTGCCTCATAATGTGTACTAAATAATGTAGTCCTAGCCTCTCTTTTAACAGAAGAGAAAGCAGAGGCCCAGATGGGCCCAAGGTCACACAGCCACTTAAATAGCAAGTACATCCAGCTAACCTAATCCCCTTTCTGGATTCTTTACATCCACCATGCTGAACAGAAACTCATCTTAAATCCTAAGCAGTAACTTAAACGAGATGATAAGTTTAAGAGAAGGAATTATCTCCAGTGATACACAGATCAAAGAAGAGTCTTCACCATGACAGAAGGGAAAGATAAATTACTCTTGAGAAACAATTGCACAGGTAGTCATTGCTGTCAGCATCATTATCCTGTATTAATAGCAGGGAGTGTGTGTTCCATGTTGAGTAGTAACAGCAATGAGGGTTTGTAGAGGTCCATAAGCCTTTACCTGAAATTGCAAAATCCCAAAAGTCTGAAAACTGACAGTTTTCTTTTTTCCTTTGGCAGCAAAACCTGACCTTACTTCAATTGATGCAAGTCAATTCTTAGTCTTTTTTATCCTGTTTATTATGAATATCACCATCTTTTTGCTGCAGAAGTAGCAAAAATCTTATATAAGTGCTCCCAGAACCCTTGTATGTAGTTTAATATAGGATATAGATGATATTAGCTTTCTAAAATCTACAAAATTCTGAATTCTAAAAAAAAAAATATGACCCTGAGGATAATAATACAACTAGGCATTATAGGCCTATATTACATTTAGAATATACATATCCCTCCCCAGGATTGGTGCAAGGAATACTCATTCTTTGCCCTCTCCCAACATACAAATAAGATTAATTCTACTGAGATTTCACCCTTCTCAGACTCAGTTTAGTCATATGGTTCCACTAAATTACTTAGGTTCTAAGAAATTATATTATTTTATTAACTGTAGTTTATTAGGCTGGGAGGAGTAGGCTAGAAATTGCCAGGCTGCTGTAAGGGGAACCCAGGAGCGGTCAGGACCAGCATAAGCAGATTGTTTTTATTCTCTTCTCACCCACAATGCTTTATGGCAGGGCAGAGAGAACTTTGGAAAAGCAGCCTCAGTTTTTCCCCAGGCCAGAGAGAGCAACCCACAGAGCAGGGGAGGAGTGGGGATCCCACACTCAGAGAATGTGAAGACACTACTGAAGCTTTGAGCCCTGATTAAGCCAAACAAAGGATTCATGGGAATAAATCCACTCTGGGATCTGTCTGCTTCATCAAAATCCAGCCAGTAATAAGTCAGTAAATACAGTTGGGCTATGTCAACATGCCCATCTTTCTCATACAAACCATACCACCATTCCCTCTGGACATGGGAATACAACATATGCAACAACATAAACTTGCCTGAAGATGCCATTTATCACTGCATGTTTCTCAGAGAGTCTTATGAGCTTTATCCTCTGCACCTTAGTAAAACCTCAGCCACAGTGAGGCACTACTGGGGACCACTCAAAAATTCTGCCCAGGTCTAGGGTCACCTGGGGCCACTGACTTAAAAAAAATTAAAAATAAAAACCATCACCCCATTGCTCTGGATGACAGAGAAAACTGCAATGTATTCCTTCTCTCTTGGCTTCAATCTCCCTCCTTTCTTTGTCTCTCTTCCTCTCCCCATCTCTCCTTTTCTCTCTTCATCCGTCATCAGCTCCCCTTTCCTGTCCTAAGCCTTGGTGGTCCTCCAGCTCTTCTGGGACACTTATGAAATGGGTCAGAGCACCAGCCCAGAGAAATACAATGAAAGCAAGAGGATGACACATCCTCTTGCCAGGACTCCTGGCCCACCAGCCTGACTGCCTTCTCTGTCCCGCTCAGGCCTCCAGGGATGAATATCCTCCACCTACTCCTGGCCACCCTGCTGGTCTCCCTGTGCTTCCTCACTCCCTACAGCCACCTGGCACCTGAAGAAAAGCCCAGGGATGACAGGAGCCTAAGGAGTAATTCCTCCATGAAAATATTGGATTTCCCTTCTGTCTCTATTGTAGGTAAGTAGCCTGTCTTGGTGCCTAGTCTCTGGACTCTGGCCCATGAGAAGGGGCTACAGGATGTCAAACACGCTCCCCAGGATTCACTGACATAAGTCAGAGCTCCTGTTTGCTTATTCTTCAAAGTAATCCTCGAGGAATAAAATATTCCTTGACTCATATGGCTTTAAAAAGCCCCGTATACCACCAATTTAATAAACAATTTCTGCATGTTAAAGGCTCTGAGAAACCCTGAAGTCAAGACACTTCGTGAACTTGGTTCAACTTAGCATTTCTGAAACTTATTGAATCACAGAACTGTAAAAATATTAAATGTTAAAATGTAAAATGTTAAAAATCAACAATAAAAATGTTAGAAAATGCTGCAGAATAAAACCGAGTGTGGGATGAACTAGTCCTTTCAGGGTTGAGAATTGAAAATAACTGCTCAGGGAAAATACCAGGGGCATTACAGCCTGGCATGGAACATTTTCTGGTTCAACTTCACCTGATAAAAGTAATAGTAACAGATAAACTCCTTGTGTGCTAGGCACTGTAAAGTGAGTACTATTTTCATTCCTACTTCACAATTGAGGAAATTGAGGCTTAAAGTTAAGTGACTGATATAAGATCACACAGTTCTTAATTGGCAGAGCCAGAATTCAAACCCAGGTGTTTAATTCTAGAACACAAGTTCTAAACTAATGTCCCTCACTGCCTTGCGTCTCACTAGGAAAAGAGAATATTCTCAATGTATCGGGGAAGTATCACCTTTGATCACCTTTGATGTGCCGGGCTTCTCACTTTATAAACATAACTTTTTTATCCTCAAGACAATCCTGCAAGGTGGATATTACTGTAACCTATTTACAGATGAGAAAACTGGATCTTAAGAAGATTAAGTAGGTTGCTTAAGGAAACAGAGCTGTTAAATGGCAGAGTCAGGATTCAAATCAGGTGTGCCTGGCTCCATAGCTCTGAGAAATGAAAAAGAGGAATCCAAGAAACACAGGTCCATCCGTGTACATGACACTGAACCCAGTTTTCAGGGCCTTCTTGGATTTCCTCTTTGCGTTCCCTCAGGGCACTCCAAGTCAGCAGCCAGGCTATCAAGAACCTGTTGGCCTAAGTCCCAAGTCATGATTCATCCAACCAACCCCTCTCCTCCCCAACCCTGAGACTTCCTGGAGCCCCCTCTGGCTCCTCCCAATTTATTGCAGTTTGTGACCTCCAGAAACATCTGGCTTTGCTCCTCTGTCTCTCTTTGAAGCACTGAACAAGAAATCCAAAAGGATCAGTAGAAAAGAGGCGGAAAAGAAGAAATCTTCCAAGGTAGGACTGGGAGTTTTCATTGTGGGGGTGGGACTGGACTTAAAAGGGAATTCTAGCTAGGAACTAAATGAAAGATTTTTCCAGCCTTATATGAACAAAAGAAGCTGAAAGCTATCTAAAGGCTTCCTGGCCTCAAGCTCTGAATCAGACCCCCACAGAAGCCCAGAGAGCTAAGTTTCACTAAGTGAAATAGCTTACCTGCTAAAAAGCATTTTCTTTTTTAAAAAGATGTATTTATTTATTGGCCAGAGAGAGAGCGAGCACAAGCAGGAGGAGCCCAATGCGGGACTCCATCCCAGGACCCTGGGATCATGACCTGAGCTGAAGGCAGTCGCCTAACCAACTGAGTCACCCAGGCGTCCCTAAAAAGCATCTTCTTATATGAGCTAGCCCTCTGACTGAAATGTCACCATCTCTCATTCTTTTGAATGAATGCACTGTTTCCTAAAGTTTAGTTATTTCAGAACGACTTCCCACAATTTTTTTTGAAAGTTTTTATTTGTAAGTGATCTCTACACCCAGCGTGGGGCCTGAACTCACAACCCTGAGATCAAGAGTCACATGCTCCACTGACTGAGCCAGCCAGGCACCTCCCACACTTTTTGCCATAACCGAGTTTCACTTATTTACTTAATATATTTGTTTAAAATTAAAACTTAGGGGCGCCTGGGTGGCTCAGTGGGTTAAAGCCTCTGCCTTCGGCTCAGGTCATGATCCCAAGGTCCTGGGATCAAGCCCCACATTGGGCTCTATGCTCAGCGGGGAGCCTGCTTCCTCCTCCTCTCTCTGCCTGCCTCTGCCTACTTGTGATCTCTGTCAAATAAGTAAATAAAATCTTTTAAAATTAAAACTTAAGGGGCACGTGAGCGGCTCAGTCAGTTACGTGTCTGCCTTCACCTCGGGTCATGATTCCAAAGTCCTGGGATGGAGTCCCAGGGTGGGATCCCTGCTCAGTGGGGAATCTGTTTCTTTTTCTCCCTCTCCCCCCGCCACTTGTGCTCTCTCTCACTTTCTCAATTAAATATTTTAAAAATTAAATTAAAACTTCAAAACATATAACTATGATAGGAAATCAATATCACTTGCCATAAATAGAAGGTAACCATAAAAAGAATTATAAAGAAAATGAAACTTGTTAGTGGATTTTAGCTGAATGGGGCTGCCTGTCAAATGCTCTAAATCTGGGGCTCGTTCTTTGGGTTAAAATCAGATTAGAAACTGTTGGGAAAGGGAGCCTGGGTGGCTCAGTCAGTTAAGCTTAAGCATCTGTCTTCTGCTCAGGTCCTGATCCTGGTCCTGGATCCAGCCCCAGGTCCTAGGGCTAGCTCCCTGCTTAGTGGGGAGCCTGCTTCTCCCTCTCCCTATGCCACTCCCCCTGCTTGTGCTCTCTCGCTCTCTGTTAAATAAATTAGTAAAATATATAAGAAGGCAGGCAGGAAGGAAGGAAGGAAGGAAGGAAGAGTTGGGAAAGTATTAATGATAAACCGGCACCAACCGGAGCCTTTCAAGTTGAAAGAGACTGAAAAAAGAGTCCTTTCTCACTATGTGATTTAATGTCACTTAATAGTCGTGTACCACCTAAAATCATACTACTGTGGCACAGGTTCCCACACTGTGGGAAATACTAGATTAAGGCATTATTGAAATGCACACATTATTCCTGTCTTAGACCTGGCACTGTGTGATCTTGAGAAAGCCCCTGCTCCTTTCTAGACCTTTTGTGAACAAGCTGATCAGGTGATTGACATAAGAAAACACAGTTGACAAATATATTTGCATGCTAGGTATGGAGACTATACAAGGGAACAAGAGATATAGCCCCCTGTCATGGAGTTTACTTTCTTGTGGGAAGACAGACAAACAGCAAGTAAGCCAATAAATAGGCAAAATAAATTCAGATAATGATAAACACTGTAGAGGAATTAAAGCTTGGTGATGAAAATGAAGGGAAGAGTCCTCTCAGAAGACCTCCCCGAGGAAGCAGCACTTACTGAAAAATTCGGTAATCTCAAGCCATGATTCCCCATAGAAATACAATGTGAAGGGCGCCTGGGTGGCTCAGCTGGTTAAACATCTGCCTTGGGCTCAGGTCATGACCCCAGGACCCACACTGGGCTTCCAGCTCAGCAGGGAGCCTGCTTCTCTCCCTCTGCTGCTCCCCCTGCTTGTGCTCTTTCATATAAATAAATAAAATCTTAAAAAAAGAAAGAAAAAAAAAATACAATGTGAGCCACATATATAAATTAAAATTTCCTAGTAGCCACATTTAAAAAAGTAAAAAGAAGTACGTGTAATTAATTTCAGTAATATTTTATTTAACCCAATATATCAAAAATATTATCATTTTGATATGTAACCAATATAAAAAGTGAGATATTTTACATTACTTTGTGTGTGTGTGTTTGTGTGTGTGCTAAGTCTGAAACCTGATGGTGCCCCTTTACACTCACAGTACATCTCAATTCCGATGCTAAATTTTAATAGTCAATTGCAGTCCTAACAAGAACAAGAATTATTTAAAGAAAAAATTTTACACTGCTTCTATTTTAAAATGTAAATTAAGGGACGCCTGGGTGTAAGGGCCTGTCTTCCGCTCAGGTCGGGATCCCAGGGTCCTAGGTTCCAGTCCCATATTGGACTCCTTTACTCAGAAGAAAGCCTGCTTCTTCCTCTGCCTGCCCTTCCCCCTGCTTGTGCGCACTCTCTCGCTCTGACAAATAAAACCTTTTAAAAAAGTGAATTAAAATTAAGTAAAATTTGAAGATTCAGTTCTTCATTTGCACTAGACGCATTTCAAGTACTCAGAAGCTTCATATGGCTAATGGCTACTCATTTTCTGTGTTTGATGCGTTGAATGCAGGCAGCGAGGTAACAACGGCTCAGCTCAGAGAGGTGGGTGGGACCAAACCTGAGGGCCTCAAGAGCCAAAGTGAAGTTTATGGTTTATTCTAAGTTCAAAGAAAACCTACTGGGAGCTTTAAGCCAGAGTGGTTGCCAACATACATACATACGTACATCTTCGGAGAGCCGGGTTTGGGGCAACAGAGGTTGGGCTGTAAATGTGAGGATAGTGGCCTGGCCTAGGGCAGGGAAGCGGTGAAGAAGTGGGTGGATCCGATTTATTGTGAAGGCAGGACTGAGAAGAGATTGGGGATACACTGGAAGGGGGAAAACAGAGGTGGTGAAAATTCGAGAACAGAGTGGGATTCCCTAGGGGGAAAAAGTGGGCCAAGCCCAGCCAGGTAAGTAAATGTTAATGGGTTTGGAGGCAGGGGGTGGATGACTGGGGGAGGCAGGTGCCCGTTGGGTCCCCCGTGGTCATGAAGTCCAAGGGACCGTGGGGTAGCGGGTGGGGATGTCTGGTCTGGGGCCTCCGCTGCGCAAGGAGTTCCCAGGCCGACTCGAGGCCAGTGGGGTGGGCGTGGCTGACTTGGGCAGTCCCGGCGTTTCCCCGCAGAGAAACTCTTCCATGAAGACGGTGGCTCGGCCCCGGCCCCCGCCACCCACCCCCTGCGTGGCTACTCGAGCGAGCTGCAAGTCGCCGGCGCCCGCCTGCTGCGACCCCTGCGCCTCCTGCCAGTGCCGCTTCTTCCGCAGCACCTGCTCCTGCCGCGTGCTCCGCCCCGTCTGCTGAGCGCGCCCGGCCACCTCCAGGGCACCCGTGATTTCCAATAGTTGTGGCTTCCTAGGACCCAGTGTGCGTACAGTTACTTAGATTGGGGCGGAGCTTCCCGGAGGTAGGGCTTCAAGAAGACCTGGCTTGGGCAGGGCTTAATCCCAAATATATGTAGGCTGCTCCAAAGTGTGTGGCTGTTTCCTTAAAGGACCCCAAAGATCCCTTTCCCTTACTCCTGGCTCCTTCACGGCGGAAGACCCGTGGACTGCGCATGCTCTGTCTCCTGGGCATGGGAAAACCGATTTCCCGGGCCCTAGGGCTGCCCTCTCCTTAATCGCTTGTCTGCTTCTCTGTTGGAGACAGACGTTATCCCGACCTTTAAACCTGGGAACACGCGAAGTTGCCTATCAGAAGTTCGCTATGAAGACTCACACATGGGCTGTGTCCTTCCACAAGGTCAGCTTTTTCAGTCATAGAGCAAGATTAGCAATTATAAAGCAGGTTCAATAGTCTAAACGTGGTAATATTTCACCACGTGTTTAACTTGTCTTCTTAAGGGTCACACAAAGCAAAGCACAAGTCACATAACAAACAATACAGAACAAACCAAAGGTGAAAATCTGTGAGCGAGCAGTTGAGATAAGGCCTCACTGGGGTCTGGGTCAGCTCTTGGCGCTTGCTGCTTATTATGTTCAAGCACATAACATAATAAGAAGGAGCTCTGTTCTTTTCGGACATTAACCAGGCAGCCTTCAGCAGCAGCTGGGCTTTGAAGTGATCAGACAGAGGGAGGTCAGTGTCTGAGGAGTCTTCACAATTTGCTGCAAATATCCTCTTTTTAAAGGGGATTTAATCAGTCTTGAGCCTTTGCAGACCTCCTCTCTTTCCGTTGGTTATCACTTCGGAGTGTGTCAAAAGCTGGTGCTGGTCTCAGTGATATATGGTCTTAGCTGCAATGCTATTAGCTGTTTGCATCACTGCTTGACACAGGCCCCTGCTTGACATGAGTGACTCCATCTTGCTCTGTACGTTCTACCATGTGATTCCTCATGACAAATCTGTAAGGGCCATACAGGAATCAAATATGTCCTAAACTAGGTCAGCAGTACTAGTTTGTTTTGGGGCCAATTCCACGTTAAAACCTGTTAAACCCCTTGGGACACCTGGGTGGCTCAGTTGGTTAAGCGGCTGCCTTCGGCTCAGGTCATGATCCAAAGGGGGGGAAAAAAAAAGAGAGAGAGAGAGAGAGAATACAATGAGGAAAAGTAGAAGACCTCTTCTCCATTCCTATCTGTGTGCAATTTTTCTTCTTTATTGAAAAGTATGTGTGTTAATTTAGGAGCGCCTGGCTGGCTCAGTCTGTGGAGAGTACAACTCTTGATCTCAGGGTTGTGAGTTTGAGCCCCATGCTAGGTGTAGAGATTACTTAAAAAAAAAATTAATAAAATTTGGGACGCCTGGGTGGCTCAGTTGGTTAAGCCGCTGCCTACGGCTCAGGTCATGATCCCAGCGTCCTGGGATCGAGTCCCACATCGGGCTCCTTGCTCGGCAGGGAGCCTGCTTCTCCCTCTGCCTCTGCCTGCCTCTCTGTCTGCCTGTGCTCGCTCTCTCTCTCTCCCTCTCTCTCTGACAAATAAATAAATTTTTAAAAATTTTATTAAAAAAAAAAACCCTGTTAAACCCCTAGGGCCTGCCTGGACCTACTTAGCCATAGTGACTCCATGTTGCCTAGGTAGACATTTTGTTGTTTAATAAATGCCTCAGCAGTTACTGATATCAGTTCCAGGTAACCGCTGCTAAAACACACACCTCAAACAAGGCCATTTTGTTTCTATCGGTTCCAGGTAACTGTTACTAAAACACACATCTAAAACAAGGCCACACAGGTAGGAGACATCCAATCAGCCAAAGCCACATACATAGAGGTATGTGGTTGTGCCCTATAAAACTGGCCTGTAAGACCAAAGGGGGGGTCGCTCTCTTTGGAGGCAGCCCTGGCCGGTCAGTCTGACTTCTAATGCTTGGCATAGAATAAAGCTTTACATAACTTTCACTTTGTCTCAGCCTCATTCCCCTGGCCGGTCAGTCTAACTTCTAATGCTTGGCATAGAATAAGGCTTTGCATAAATTTCACTTTGTCTCAGTCTCGTTCCTTTGATAACAGACCCAACAGTTTGCTAACGTGGAAGAAGGTAAATCCAAATCATTCAATTGTGTTTTCAGTGAGAATCAAACAAAATGAAATAAATCTCAAATCATATGAAATGTCAATTGACATAAACCAAAGATCACATCGAATCCAAACAAGTTAGTTACATTAAACTGAATCATTTAAGCAAAATTAAGTAAGGATTAAATTTTAAAACTCCAACTCAAAGTCACATCTAGTCAGAATTAAGTAAAAAAGAAGAAAAACTTGGGCGCCTGGGTGGCTCAGTGGGTTAAGCCACTGCCTTCGGCTCAGGTCATGATCTCAGGGTCCTGGGATCGAGTCCCGCATCGGGCTCTCTGCTCAGCAGGGAGCCTGCTTCCTCCTCTCTCTCTCTGCCTGCCTCTCTGTCTACTGTGATCTCTCTCTGTCAAATAAATAAATAAAAATCTTTAAAAAAAAAAAGAAGAAAAACTAAATCTAAACTTTATTAAGGTAAGTTAACAAATCAACAAAGCAGTCAAATAAATGAAATAAGAATCACATTGCCAACTATAGGCAGATAAAAGTACAAAAATATGTATAGAATCTTCAACATAGGGTCTTGGCACATCTAGAAAAGAATGGTGAGGGTATAGTTAATCAGTCTTTTTGTAATGTTTCCTGTTGGGTCCGTAATCAAAGGAGCGAGACTGATACAAAGCGAAGGTCAAGCAAAGCTTTATTTCACACCAAGCATCGAGAATCAAACTGACCAGTCTCTTACAAAGAGGCGACCCTTCCCCACCTCACAGAATCGCTTTTATAAAGCATAGGCCATGTGGTTGTGCCTGGCTACACACAGGTGGCCAATGAGATTACAATTTACCCTAGCCTATCACTTTGGTCAGAATTGGCACCCAAAAGGCAGGGCCCACTCTCCCTGGTAGCTAGGGAGACAGTGTGCATGCTCCACTGATTGGATGTCTCCACCTGGCCTGACCTGCCCTTGTATCTGGGGTTTGCAAGTAAGTTCCTCTGGGAGGGGCGGGGTCAATCTAAGTTTACTGCATAGAGTCAATCTAAGTTTCAATCTAAGTTTACTGCATAAACAACAAAATGGCTCCCTCTGGCTAAGTAGGCCCTTACATTCCCCCCCTTTTCTTTGGAGATTAGTCAAATCTTTGACTTTTCAGCCAGTTCTATGTTCTCCTGTTTTAAGGAGTTATATTGAGCATGTAAAACTAACATTTTTATTGCTCTAATTTTCTTTTGTACAAATGACATTAGGGCGTACAAAGGACATTTTGGCAGGGACCAAAAAGTAATGTTAGTACACGGTTGGCTGATGAGTTAGCCATTCACCGCTTTGTATAACATTTTCCACTTTTCCTAATTCTGTTCATCTAATTTCCCACCTATACTTTACATAAATAGGTAACAATAGGAGCAACTGCTGGGTCCCCAATGTTGGATCCCCCAATAATGGGTCCATGGTCAAAGGAGCGAGACTGATACAAAGCGAAGGTCAAGCAAAGCTTTATTTCATGCCAAGCATCAAGAATCAAACTGACCGTCAAACAGACCGGTCGGGGCCACCCCTTACAGAGAGGGTGACCCCTCCCTGCCTCACAGACTAACTTTTATAGAGCAAAGGCCATGTGGTTGGGCCTGGCCACACACAGGTGGCCAATGAGATTGCAATACACAGAGAAAGCTTCACAGTCATGCTGGGTCACACATGGGTGGCCAATTGAACTACAATTCACCCCATAGTAGACACTTGAACTAGCCTATCACCTTGGTGAGAATTGGCACCCAAAAGGTGGGGCCCACACTCCTTGGTAGCTAGGGAGACAGTATGCATGCTTTACTGATTGGATGTCTCCACCTGACCCGACTCATCCCTGCATTCGGGCTGTTATCTCTACCTGACCTGACCCACCCTTGTATTTGGGCTTTGTTACCTGGGACTGGTTTCTTGGACTTGCTTTTAATAAGTTCCCCTTCAGAGGGGTGGGGGAGGGAGGGTAGGGAGAGTCAATTTAAGTTTTACTGCATAAACAACAAAATGGCTGTTCAACCGAGGTGGGGCTGCTCTGGCTAAATAGGCCCTTACATTCCCCCCTTTTCTTTGGAGATTAGTCAAATCTTTGACTTTTCAGCCAGTTCTATGTCCCTTTTTAACAGCTGCCAGAGTGTTTTAATGACTCCAGGGTGATTTACCCAGAAACAGCATTCCTCTCCTAGGGCTACACAGAGCCCCCCCTTTTCCTAGAAATAGTATGTCAAGCCCTAATTGTCTATGTTTCCTACCTATATTTTAACAATAGGAGCAACAATGAACTCAATGAACTCATTGTTTTGAGTCTTAGCTTTAGTCCACGATCGGCAGGGTCCACCCGCAGCAGCATCCATCTCTGGGAGGCATCCTTGTCCTTGGCTCATTTGACGTAACCTGCGAAAATCCAGGCCCTGATGCCCTCAACTTCCACCGCCATGGGGGTGGTCGGGATGACAGCAAACGGTCCCTTCCAGGTCCCACTTGGCAGCGGCGTATCCAGACCATGTCCCTGGGTTGTCAAGGATGTGGCTCCACCTCGTTTCTGTCCCAGTGTGGGCAGTCCGGATCCCTGCGTGGGCTTTTTAAAAGACAGACTGTAATGCCTGCAGTGACTAGAGTACAGACTGATCAGTCATTTCTGCTATAGCAACCTCTTGTAGCCGAGGGCAGAGCGGTGGAGGGGAGGGGGGGGCTGTCTCCCGAACATTATTTCAAATGGGGTCACCTTGTTTAAGTAGGGTGTACACTGCGCCCTGAGGAGGGTGAAAGGAAAGAGATCTACCCATCCACCGCCAGTCTCCAGAATTAGCTTTGTCAAGGTCTCTTTAAGAGTCCGGTTCATTCTCTCTACTTGCCTGGAACTCTGAGGCCAGTCAGCACAATGTAGTTTCCAATTAGTGCCCACAGCCTTGGCAAATGCCTGTGAGACTGAACTCACAAATGCAGGGCCATTGTCTGACCCAATCGCCAGAGGCAACCCAAACCTAGGAATTATTTCTTCTAATAGCTTTTTGGCTACCACTCCTGCCATCTCATGTTTGGTGGGAAAAGCCTCTACCCAGCCTGAAAATGTATCTACAAAAACTAACATATACTTGTGCCCATATTTTCCGGGTTTCATCTCTGTAAAATCTATTTCCTAATAAATTCCTGGTTCCTTACCTCTTTCTCTTTTCCCTCTTCCCATTCTAGTTCCTCCTGCATTAACTCCCTGGCATTGAGCACACCTATCAACTACATCCTGAACCATACGCCCTAATTTAGAAACCTGGAACTGCTTGCCTATAAGCTCCTTGAGTTTGCGTGTTCCCAGATGAGTACCCTGATGTATCTGGTCTACTAACTTCTTACCTAGTCTTCGAGGAGGAATTAACTTTCCTGTTTTAGTCTTAGCCCAGTCCCTTTCATAGTCCAATTTAGCCCATTTTTGTAAATACTTTAAATCTTCCTCTGAATATTCGTTTTTTCTGGTAGGGCTGGAGCCAGGAGTGTAACCAGCTCTTGCACTGTCTCTTGGGCTGCTTGCCTTGCAGCTTGATCTGCTAATCTGTTTCCTTTTGAAATCAGATCAGTCCCCTTTTGGTGCCCCGGGCAATGCATAATGGCCACCTCTTTTGGGTCCCAAATAACCCGGAGGAGAACCAATATTTCTTCTCTTTAATTCCTTTTCCTTCTGCTGTTAATAGGCCCCTTTCTTTATAAATAGCCCCATGTATATGGAGAGTAGCAAAGGCGTACCTGCTGTCCATATAGATGTTGGCAGTTTTACCTTTGGCCATCTGTAGTGCCTTAGTGAATGCAATCAGCTCCACTTTCTGTGCTGAGGTTCCATGTGGCAGGGCTGCCGCCCAGAGTTCCTGCTCAGGGGAAACCACTGCAGCCCCCGCATACCTCTTTCCATTAACCATGTAGCTACTCCCGTCTGTGAACAGAGTCATCTCCTCATCCAGGAGGGGAGTGTCTCTAATTGCCTTATTCCTCCAGTGCCTTATTCCTGCGACCTGGGTTAAGACCTCCCCGCAGTCATGTGGGTGCTCAGCCAACTCCTCTGGTAGCAACGTGGCTGGATTTAGCACCGCCAGAGACTGGAAGGTCACTTTCATTTCATTGAGGAGGAGGGCCTGATACCCCGTCACTTGGGCATTTGTCATCCACTGGTCTGGTGGAGTCTGGAGAAGGCCCTCAATAGCGTGGGTAGTGGTCAAGATGAGATTTTGACCCAAAGTCAATTTGCTTCTATCCTTGACTAGAAGGGCTGTGGCAGCAATTATGCGGAGGCAAGGGGGGAACCCAGCCACTACTGGATCTAGTTTCTTGCTAAGATAGGCTACTGGCCTTTGCCAAGGCCCCAGAGTCTGAATCAAAACTCCTTTGGCCACCCCTGCTTTTTCATCCACATACAGGTGGAAGGGCTTGGTAACATCTGGGATGGCCAATGCTGGGGTGCTCAGTAAGGCTGTTTGTAATTCCCAAAATGCTCCTTCTGCCTCAGCGGTCCACTCTACCATAGTGAGTCTTCCCTTAGCCAGTTGGTAGAGAGGTCGGGCCATCTCCACAAACCACGGTATCCACAGCCTACAGTAGCCCACCGTGCCAAGAAACTCCCTCACTTGTCAGGACGTGGTGGGGTGGGGGTATCGGGTGATCACCTGTTTCCTGGACTCAGACAGTGAATGCACTCCTTCGTGGAGATCAAAACCTATATAAGTGGCGTGGCTCTGACAGAGCTGTGCTTTCCTTGCTGACACCCGATACCCTTTTTCCTACAGAGTCTGTAAGAGAGCTCTTGTCCCCCGCAAACATGACTCATAGTCCTCAGTAGCTATTAGCAAGTCATCAACATACTGTAATAGAGTGACTCCCGGGTTGGAGGTTCTGTACTCGTGCAAATCCTCGTGTAGGGCCTCTTTGAAGATAGTGGGCGAATTCTCGAATCCTTGGGGAAGTCTTGTCCAGGTGAGTTGGCCTTGGAATCCTTCCTGTGGGTCGGACCACTCAAAAGCAAAGAGAGGCTGAGACTCCCTTACTAAATATATGCAGAAAAATGCATCTTTGAGATCTAAGATGGTATAAACAGTTCTTTTGGGGCCCAGGAGGAAGAGGAGGCTATAGGGGTTAGGCACCATTGGGTGGATATCTTCAACACGTTTATTAACTTCCCGCAAGTCCTGAGTGGGCCGGTACTCCCCAGTCTCGGCCTTTTTGATGGGCAGCAAAGGTGTGTTCCATGGAGACTTGCAAGGAACTAGGATTCCATCTCCTCGGAGGCAGTTAATGTGTTTTCTGATCCGTTCCTTTGCTTCCCAGGGAAGGGAGTACTGCTGGACACAAACAGCCATGGACATTGCTTTTAATTGTACCACTGCTGGAGGCTGTCCTTTGGCCAAGTCAGGGGGCTTCCCTTCTGCCCAGACTTCAGGAAACTCGACCTGTAGGGTTTGGAGAAGGCTCCCTTCTCTTGTCTCCTCTGGTTCTGAGACTGGTTCGTAACGAAGGTATTCATCTGCTGCTGCCACAAACATCTGTACAGTGGGTTGTCTCAAGGTTACAGTCATATCTCCTTCCAAGAACTGAATACCAGCTCGTAGTTTGTGGAGATCTCTTCCCATCAGGTTATATGGGGTGTTAGGGAGGACCAAGAATCGATGCTTGACTACTCCCGAGGCCAAATTTAAATTCCTTTCTGTTGTCCATTTATGTCTTTCTGTGCCATTCAGCCCTTGTACCCAGACTTCCTCTCCAGATAGTTTTCCATAGGTTTAAGTAATGATGAAAATTGGGCTCCCGTGTTCACCAAAAAATCAACTGATTTCCCCTCCACTTCAATTTTTACACGAGATTTGGGGAGGGGCTCCGAACCACAGCCCCTTCAGTCTCTGGAGGCCAGCATGGCCATCTTCCTTTTGGGGCACTCCCTGGCCCAATGTCCTTTTTCCTTACAGTAAGCACACTGATCTGAATCTAAGTCTTCCCGCCTGCCTTCTCTGTGCATAGGCTTTTCCTTCCATTTACCATCCCCTACCTGCCTTTTCTTTTTCCATTGACCTCTTTCCCCATGTCTCCTCCCCACCTCATGTAATGCCAGAACCTTAACCAGTTTTTTTTTGTCTGTTTTTCATCCTCCTGTGTATCCCTGTTGTTAAACACCTTTTCTGCTATTCCCACTAACTCAGTCATATTCTTCCCTTCAAATCCTTCAATTTTCTGAAGTTTCCTCCTTATATCTGGGGCTGACTGACTGGCGAAAGCAAGATTCGCTGCCCTCTGATTTTCAGGTGCCTCAGGGTCGATCGGGCTATACATTTTATAGGCTTCAATAAGCCTTTCTAGGAAAGCTCCCAGAGACTCATTCTTACCTTGAGTCACCACACTAATTTTAAATAAATTTATGGGTCTCCTTGCAGCTGCATGGAGGCCTCCCAGTAGAGCCTGGTGGTAGAAGCATAGGCTCTCCTTACCTTCATTGGAGTTTGGCTCCCAGTCGGGAGGTTCCTTCAGGCAGTAGTCCTCCATTCACCGGGGATCGAGGTCCCTGCCAAGTCTCTCACTTATCACCTTATGGGTTTCTCGCATGATGCTATCCTTCTCTTCCGAATTAAAGAGAGCCATAAGGAGCTGTTGGATATCCACCCAGGTGGGCTGGTGGGTAAGAAAGACAGTCTCCAAGACACTAATTAAATCCTGAGGGTGGGCAGAAAAGGATTTGTGTTGGGCCTTCCAGTTGTAGATGTCAGAAGAGGAGAAGGGATATAGGTTAGGTGGGGCCGCCCTCTCCCATCTGGTACAGCGACCTTACGGAGAGGCAGCATTGGCGCTGATGGAACCAGTGAGGTAGAGGGAGGCAGAGGGGGATAGAGGAAAAGGGAAGGATCAGGATCAGGGTGGTCTTTCTGCTCTGTGATCCCATAGGTGGATCCTGACCATGTATGAGGTGGACTGGTAAGGATGTCTCAGGACTGAGAGTCAGGTTTAGGGGACAGATAAAAGGGGGGAGGGATCCCACATCCTCCACATCCAATGGAGGTAGGATGGTCTTCTTCCCCGGTTCCCACTCATCTTTCTGTTTTGGTTTTGGTGATCTGACCTGCCTTAGGGGGAGAGAGATGGTTTCGTTAGCAGAGGAAAGGTGAGACTTGAGCCATGATGGTGGCTCTTCTATCAGATATCGCCAGGCCACAATGTATGGTATTTGATCTCGATGGAGATCAAAGACCTCACTCTGGGTAGAGTAGATCTGAGCCAAGGCAAAGGTTCCTTCTGGCAGCCACCCTGTGGAGAAAGCTGGCCACTCTAATTTGCAGAGTGTTTTAGTCTTCCAGGGTAAACCTGGTCACCCAACTGGGTGGCTTTACTTGAAAATCCTTGAAATGCTGGAGAACAAGACAGGGGTGTCACGAGTCCCTTACTCCCCGCTTGCCCCATTTCTCCAAACACAATAAACAACACAACAGACAACAAAAAAAACAATACAAAGGCAACTGCAGGCCCAGTGATCCTCATCCAGAGCCTGCTGCTGGTGGGGACTTTCTTGGTCCCCTGCAAACACAACAAACAACACAACAGACAACAAAAAGACAAGACAAAGACAACCACAGGCCCAGCGGTCCTTATCCAGAATCTGCCACCACCGGTGGGGACTTTCTTGATCGCCTGACCGCCTAGGGGGACTCAAACCCCTGACCGCCCAGGGGGACTCGAACCCCCTGATGATCTACCAGTGGAGGGATGGGGCATCCCTGCATCCACTCCAGCCCTGGGGAGCATGGCTATGTCCAGCTTCTCCCCAGTGGGATATACTCTGGAGCTCCACAACCAGACAGACAGACAGGATCCTGAGATCTTAACCTCAGGAGGCTTTACTCCTGAAATTCTGACGCTGGCTAGTTCTCGTCGTTTGATCCCGGATGAGCCCCCAAAGTTGGGTCCATAATCAAAGGAACGAGACTTATACAAAGTGAAGGTCAAGCAAAGCTTTATTTCACACCAAGCATCGAGAATCAAACTGACCAGTCAGGGCCGTCTCTTACAAAGAGGCGACCCTTCCCCACCTCACAGAATCGCTTTTATAAAGCATAGGCCATGTGGTTGTGCCTGGCTACACACAGGTGGCCAATGAGATTACAATTTACCCTAGCCTATCACTTTGGTCAGAATTGGCACCCAAAAGGCAGGGCCCACTCTCCCTGGTAGCTAGGGAGACAGTATGCACGCTCCACTGATTGGATGTCTCCACCTGGCCTGACCTGCCCTTGTATCTGGGGTTTGCAAATAAGTTCCTCTGGGAGGGGCAGGGTCAATCTAAGTTTACTGCATAGGGTCAATCTAAGTTTCAATCTAAGTTTACTGCATAAACAACAAAATGGCTCCCTCTGGCTAAGTAGGCCCTTACATTTCCTACTTAAGCTTGAGGGTGCATAACATTTTAATAGCATATTTCATAAGATATGTAACAAAAATAATAGCTAAAAAGATGGAATGATTTCCCTAATGGCTTCCAAAACACGTGTAGAGAGAGAATTCCTTTATGTATTTTACTTTATTTATTTATTTTCCTTTTTGTATTTTATTTTATTTTATTTTTAATTTTTATTTATTTGTCAGAGAGAGAGAGAGCGAGCACAGGCAGGCAGAGAGGCAGGCAGAGGCAGAGGGAGAAGCAGGCTCCCTGCTGAGCAAGGAGCCCGATGTGGGACTCGATCCCAGGACGCTGGGATCCTGATCTGAGCCGAAGGCAGCTGCTTAACCGACTGAGCCACCCAGGCGTCCCTTTGTATTTTAAAGGGTTATCATCAGACCATGAGCCAGAACAAACCATGTGTTTGAGGGATTTTTGTTAACAACTCTAGAGAGGAATATTTATTATATAAGTTTTGTATATTTTTGTTCAGTGCAGCTAAGTTGGTGTTAATGAGTCCTGAGGCTGCTTGAGTGGCCTGTGTAGCATGCTCAAAGTGGGTTGGCTTCTTGGTCAAGGTTTTATGGGCTGCTTTGAGCCCTTCTAAGTTTTCATTAAAGTTTATCAATTTTGTTAATTTTCACCCAAAGTACTTCTGTTACTTTAATATAAGATATTGAAAAAATTTTATATGAATATTCTGAGACACACACCCATTTGGTAACATTACTAAATGTTACACTGATAACATACAATATTTTAACACACTCATAATCTATGGTTATGATAGTATCATTTATTATACTATAATTAAAGAACATGACCTCTGAGGGGCACCTGGGTGGCTCAGTCGATTGGGCAGCTCAGATCATGATCTCAGGGTCCTGGGATAGAGCCCCATCAACCTCCACACTCAGTGGGGTGTCTGCTTAAGGATTCTCTCTTCCTCTCCTTCTGCCCCTCCCCCTGCTCACATGGTCGCTCTCTCCCTCTCTCTCAAATCAATAAAGAAATCTCAGGGGGGAAAAAATTACCTCTAAGAAGTTATTAGCACAAGTTATCCAGTTAAGGTGTCCCATGTCCAAAAGTAAATTTTCAATGGATGTTCTTGTTAAAGGAAAAAGATTAGCACTGATTTCTAGTTTATGGCAGGTATAATCCATATTATTAGACCACTGAAATACCATCTCTTTAGATAGTAAATATCCATTAATCCATGAATGTATATGTGTTGTTAGAAGTGCTGTATGATAATGTATTTGTTGTGGTACATCATCTGTATCATATGCTAATAAGCTTTGACCCCCTAAAAGTCTTAATAATCAAAGTTTACATTGTCCTGTTTTGTCACAACCTGATGATCTGGACATGTCTAATTGTAAGGGAGACTCCATCCAGTTAGAATACTTTTTCTTGTTACAATAATGCTTCTGATATCATTCCATGCTCTCTCCTAGAGGTTATTGATTCTGCAGTAATTATTTTTTAGCTGTTTTCTTATGTAGAAATGTCTAAGGTTAAGTAAATTTTGCTGGAGGACCTGAACTTTATGGTCAATGTTAGAGTTAAATTCCAGTTGGTGGGGATGATAATCATGCATGGTTGAGACAATGGAATGTGGTTCTCTGAGTGCTGAGATGTTGGAATCTAAATGTCCTACCGGATTTAGTAGGGGTTCACATGGTTTTTAAATGCAGATAGTTCCTGCTTAAGAGTCTGGATGTCTGATTTCTGAAGTCCAGAGATAATTAAGTTGGAAGTAATGCCTACCTCTACCCAGGACTGTAGGCTTTCTAAGTCTAATCCTATCGGTGGGTGGTTGGTTGGGCTGTTCATGAGTGGTTGTTCCTAGCCTCTGTGGCATAAATTTTACATTCGGATTGTATATAAAACAAATTGAGTTGTTTCTTTTGGAAGGTTATTTCCAATCTCTGTGGCATAGGTTTATATGCAGTCCTCAGAGGGTTAAGTAATTAGGTTCAAACATTTGGCTTGTGTTTTTGTGTTGTGTTGGTAATGCCTTGTGTCCATTGTGGCTTCCACTGGAAATTTCTCAGACAATGTGTAGTATTCCAACATCCTCTCTCAGTAATACATGGGCTTTAACTATTGGATGGTACACCACATTTGTCAAAGCTGACTCTTTTAGCTATGTAAATTGGTATAGATGAATCAGTTCTGGTTATATTCCCATAGATATGGTGCTGTGCTGGCCATGTATTTTCTATGCCTTGTGCTCTTATGGTTGGATCAATGAATAGAAATATTTTTGCATACCTGGATCAGTACACGTCACTAAATTTGCATTACAATCAATTTCCAATGCTTCCCACCACATTGGCAATTTTCCTTGTATACTTGAGGTTTTATTAACTAAAGGGTAGTAAATATGTGTTGAACCTAATTGTGATAATGGACATACCGGTATGCTCTCTTCCTTTGTTGTGTCTTACAGGTTGGCTTTAGATTTTGGTATTAAGGTAGCATTGTATGTGCCAATCATATTAAGTAATTTGCAGAAAGATGTGTCATAGGTAGGAATGGTGTTGGAGAAATTGAGTTGTGTCTTATGCCCTATGGGTGTGAAA
>PISX010026186.1:0-24889 GCA_004024625.1 Mellivora capensis | reverse complement strand
TTGTCACTTTTTTCCAGATATGATTATATGAAGGAGCAAATAAAATACTAAAAGGGTGGCAAAGACCCTAGGAAAATGCCCTTTAAAGAAAAAATTGAATTAACTGCAAGACTAAAGAATCATGGGGAGAAAGCCATGAATTCCGCGCTTTGCTTTCTCCTCCTCTGGAGTTCCGCTGCTCTCCTTGTTAACTGAACTTAGTCTTGGCTGGATTTCCTTTGATCTTCTGGGGGAGGGGCCTGTTGTAGTGATTCTCAAGTGTCTTTGCCCGAGGCAGAGCTGCACGGCCCTTACCAGGGGCCGGGCTAAGTAATCCGCTCGGCTTCACTTTCGGGAGCTTTTGTTCCCTGAGCGCTTTCCGTAGAGTCCGGAGGACAGGAATGAAAATGGCGGCCTCCTAGTCTCCGGCCCGGAAGAGCTGAGATTCGGGGCTCCACTCCTCAGAGAAAAGCCCCAGCTACTCCCATCTCCCTCGCCTCTGGCCGCGCTCCGAGCTCACCCAGCCTGCGACCGGTTCAAGGTATCCCCGAGCTGATAGCTCACTCCTCGGCTGTCTCTGTAGCCGGCTTCCCGCTCCGATACCTGCTAGCTCTGCGACACTCAGACACCCCCGATCCTTCTGTGACCCTGCGGGACCTGGGGCCACGCTGACCCCGTGTGGGCTTCACACCGGTTTAGCCTCTGGAGTGATGTCCCTCCGTGGAGCAGACTTTTAAAAGTCCCGATTTAGTGCTCCGTTGCTCCGCCGCTTGCCGGGAGCCGGCCCCTCCCCCGCGGTCTATCCTCCCGTCGTTTTTGATTCACTTCTCCGCCAGTCCTACCTTCCAGAAAGTGGCCGATTTTCTGTTTCCAGAATTGCTGTTCTTCCTCTCTTTGATCTCCCATTGGATTTGTAGGTGTTCGCAATGGTTTGATAAGCTATCTAGCTGATCTCCTGCTACCTGATGTCGTCTCAGCTGCTACTTCTCCGCCATCTTGACCGCTCTCCTGAAGACTCCATTTTATAAACATTTATGCTGGGTATTGCTCTGAATACCTGAACAAAGTAATGTATATTACACAGTGAGATCTAAATTATGGATGACTTTTTGGGTATCAATAAGAAGATGTTCTAATTAAGAGATGGGTGGGTTTATAGGGAGATATTATTGTTTACTTTGTCCTTGTTCTACCAAACAAAAACCTATCTTCTTAACTCTCCTTACTTTAGTTCCCTGATAGGGTAATGAATCCCTTATATGAGACTCTCATCCCTCTTACATCCAATTTTTTGAATGGTAAGAAAATACTATCTGAAATAGTATTTCATTTAGGGATTTGCTAGACAAGGTAACCAGAGACGACTAATTTAATATTTAGTGTTGTCTATATTTGGCACTAATGTCTACGTTCTTTATTATACCCTTGATATATTTATATATTCTAATGACCCCTATTTATTTTTGAACAAGCCTATTTAATATATAATTTATAAGTTTTATTAGAGTAGCTTGTATGGGTTGCAAAGAATCTTCTGTATTATACTGAGAATTTTAAGGATTAATTTACCTCCTGAGCCTACTTTATTTATTTTGGCCAATTCATGAATTATATTTTCTACCAGGAATGTAGCAAAGAAAAAAAAGAATGATTTATTAAGGTGTTATTGAAAGACAAGTAAAAAGATATAAAAGCCATTTATCATTCATCTTTGAAGTTAGGTCTTAGGTTCCACTGTAGGGATGTAACCATAGACTGGTTATCCTCTACCCTGCAAAGGTCAGTGATTGCCATTGGGTCAATTACCCTTAGGGGACTGTCATAATTCACTGATGCTGGATCCCCAAATAATTGATTACTCATTCCATGAAGTCATGAAGTCTTAGCTGACTATAATATTATTTAACCAAACCAGTTATGGCTCATGGCCCTACGATAGCACCCCTCCTCCTCAGTGACGGCCTTTATATGCAATCGATGCTTCAGCCACCCTCTAAAACTTGCCCATAAAAAGGAGATTGTTTTCCACCTTAATCCATTGCTCCCATTTTGTTGCTCCTTTCCCTCCTAAGGTAAATTTTAAGAGATAGTTTTACCAAATCATTATCAAAATCTACTACTTGTTCTTAAGTCAGGAAGATAGGCACACATCAAAACAGTATATAGTGAATTGACTTGGCTACTTAATATTCCATGAATTCAATAGTATGATTTATTTTAGTGATCCCATAGTGCTGGATAGTCAGTTTCTTTCTAAATATTCACTGTTACAACTAATGTTCAGTAAAAATTTAAATATTGAAAACCTACTATAATCTGATAATAATATAATCTGATAAAATCTAATTGGAATACTAATTGAAAATGACCTTGGTTAGAAGCTGGGGATACACTTGCCCAGTTATCAATTTGCCACCAACTTGGCAACTGAAAAGAGACTCTGAGGCCAAGAGAAAATAATCTTGATTTACTTATTTCAATTCATTTTACCGGCTTTCTTATTGTCCTAACATATTCTTTCAAAGTTTTTCTTAGCAGATTGAAGTAGTGATAAATCTATGAGCAGAACTATCATTTCAATCATCTGTGTGACTGTAAGAGATCAGTAAGTAGGGTGTCTGGCACATGTTGGTAAGAAACAAAAGAGGGGCGCTTGGGTGGCTCAGTCGGTTAAGTGTCTGCCTTCAGCTAAAGTCATGATCCCAGTGTCTTGGGATCAAGCCCTACATTGGTCTCCTTGCTGGGCAGGGAGCCTGCTTCTCCCTATCCCTCTGCCTGCTGCTCTCCCTGCTTGAGCTCTCTCTGTCTCTGTCAAATAAAGAAATAAAATCTAAAAAGAAGAAAAAAAAAAGAAAAAGGAAATATTGATTATAAAAAGGAAAAAAAAATGATAGCCACACATAAGAAAAGAGAACCATTTTGTCTCAGATATCCACTCATCTACATCATGTATTGCCTTGACAGTTATTTAGAGATGACTTTTCTTCCCTTGAAAAAGACCATATGGTTTAGCATACAAACTTCCAGAAGGTCAGAAAACATAGCATTTCTGTGGAATACTGCTTTGCACAGGGCTACATGTGTTGGAGCCAGGAAACCTGTTTTTAAGGACCCAACGGGACTATGGGCCTTTTCTGCTGGATTAAGCTCCTGGTATCACTTTCACTATGTTTCTGGCTTTAGTAGAATCTGGAACAGACTGCAGGCTAGAGTGTGTTGGCATGTGTATACAGCTCTACCATCTGTTTTGCTTCTTCAGTTCATCAATTTCCTCTACTTATGATCTTGTCCATCACTTAGTCCAGTTATGAAAAATATGTACTCTGAGTATTTTGTCTTTAATTACTTTTATAGATCTTTTCAAAGGAAATTGTACAATATTATGTAATGATAAGCTAAAATACAATTGCAAAAAAACCACAACAAACCAGTAAATCATTAAAATTAAATATTTAAGCCTCAACTAATTAACAAGCCAATGGAAGTTGTGGTCTTGGCAGCCTAATGAACAGTTAGGAAAAGCTGGGCATCACTCTTTGACAAAGGCAGGGTCTGCTACTTCTCTGTTGTAAGTTTATTTTTTGTTAATGACTTTAGATTTATGTGAAAACTTATGAAGCTCTTTCATCTACACCTATTATTTGAAATATTTAAATGCTAATATGGATCATATCTATCTCTTATGGAAACTGGAAAATAATAGCTCCCTTGAGAGAAGAACCATTACAATCACTTTTTGGACTTTTGGCCAAGATGGAGTGAGAAAGAAGCCACTATCATTTATAATATCTAAAATAATTGGTGAAGCCTGAAAACATTTTGACATTTCAGAAGGGATATATTTATGTTAACATAGTAATTATATTTCTATCATAGATGACACAAACGTAAATGCCACTCTGCCAGGGAATTTTCCTAAACCCCTTCAATCCATTGCAAATGACTGCCAGATGGGTAGTATTATCATTCATTCATGGGGGGAAAAAAAATCTGGGACAAAGAGTCAGCTAGAAGAATCAAAAAGAGTGAAAGAGAGAAACTACAAATATAAAAGAAAGGGTACATGAACATATTCAGGATCCTGCAAGTGTCCACAGAAGTCCCCCTGTCATAGTAAAAGAGTATTTTAGAAGAATATTAATACATCACCCACAGAACTGCCTGACGAAGAAATCGTAACCTGCCAAACGTAATGTAATGTAATTAGTCTGCAGCAGAATTAGAAATACAATCTAAAAATTCCTGACAAAAATGATCAATTACCAGAAGCTGTTCCCCTTCATATCATTTAGTTTTATTACAAAGAATGCCTTGTGGCCACAAAAAGTTAAACTAAAATTACAAGGTGATGAAAATTCTGAAGGCAGTTAAATTTTTATTTTCCATTCCTCATAGAAGAAAGAAAGGAAATGAGAAAAATTGCATTTAAATCCCTTAATTATTCTGACTATTCACTAACAGTTTTAAATAAGAGTGCAAAATCTGGCTTTAAACTTGAAGGCAACTGCATGATACAAGTGCGGATTTTGCCTTCTCCTTCTGACAAACAATTTCTCTACCTATTGACATTTGTTGCCACAATGTAAGTAATAAATTGTCCTTTTGTCTGATAAGGTGAAGTTTATTAGATTCAAAACAAACTTACTCTACTTCTCCCCAGTCTGCCTACCATTCCTTCTTCTGTCTTATTTGGCACCAATCCACAGAAGATGAAAGAGCATGGAGGACTGTGCATGAGATATTTTTAGCAGATCATATCTCAACATGGAGCACGATTTCCATTCATGTTCCACTGACTAGAGCTCAATAAGTTGACCACACATGGCTGCAAAAATAGTTAATACATGTATAAGACAGAAAGCAAAAGGTTAGTCTCTGTCTTAGGTGGCATTGGTATGTTCCTCTAAAACCTGGGGAACCTTTAGATTGAAGTAGAGGGAAGATATCAGCAACCAGAGCTGGTTTGGAAATGACAGTAGTCTTCAGTGGGGAGGTCAAAAGCATGGTTTCATTATCCATATAAAAAATTGCTTGTGATCTGCTAAGGTATGATTCATTTGGGGGCCCAAGTATAATGCAATGTCCTTGGAAACAGATGTTTAGGAGTCTGGAATAGTCATGGATTGAGGCCCATTGAATTGGGATCCCTTCCTGCCTTGACTGGTTTTATCAGACAAAGTATGTGTACAGAGACTGCTAATGCTCTCTGTATTAACCTTAGATATTTATGAATCTGTCTCTTCCACTGGACTGAAAATTCCAGAAAAGCCAGGAGTGTATCTTATTAATTTCTGTATTTTGGGAACCTTACATCTCAAGAAATAAAACTCACCCTTGTAGGTCTTTGTAAACTAAATTGAACTGTTTCTGTAGGGGTATCTTACATATGTCATGTGGCCTCTGACAGGCATGAAGCGAGTTATTGTTCATAAGATTTCTTCATTTTTAATAAAATATTACATAATTTTTATCTTGCAGAATTATTAGCAGAATTGTTTATAGAATTTGGATCCTCAATATCGAAGCTCATTCAGATTTTATGATAATATGTCACCACATTTAAGAGGGAAAATGGTATTACTGTTCTGCTCTATTAAGTATCTTATATAAGTTAAGTAAACATAATACACAAATGGATCTTAAAAGTGTGCAAAGGGAAAAAAACAGAATTTCCAAGTGGAAAAATAGTAACAAAGAGGATATCTCAGGGGCATCTGGGTGGCTCAGTGGGTTAAAGCCTCCGCCTTCGGCTCAGGTCATGATCCCAGGGTCCTGGGATTGAGCCCCGCATCGGGCTCTCTGCTCAGCAGGGAACCTGCTTCCTCCTCTCTCTCTGCCTGCTTCTCTGCCTACTTGTGATCTCCATCTGTCAAATAAATAAATAAAATCTTAAAAAAAAAGAGGATATCTCAGAATCTAGAATTCCAGTGTAGAAATGCAAAATATTAAAAGTGACCAAGAGGTATACTTGCATTGACCATCTTTTTTACTAAAATATTTTAATACTGAAATTTTACTTGGAAGCCCTGTTCTAATTTTATTATAGAAGAGATTTTACAGAAATTCCCTTTGAAGCCAATTTTACTGTAAACTCGTTCTGGATACGACTGGTAATCTTCTATGAATTCCTGTCGAGGTGTCTTGATTTTGTAGGTGAGTAGACAATGGAGGTTGATATAGCACTTCGAGTATATTCTCATAACAATCACATAAAAAGTTGTGGATCTCTATCCCATTTTTATTTTTATTTTTTATTTTATTTTTTTTCTGTATCCCATTTTTAGATGAAGTTACTCTGCGGTGGCACAATCTACCTCAGTCCAGAGTCATGTTTCATTTTGGTCCAGGGAACTTTCCACTGAGTTCCAGTGAGTCGATTATACATCTCCAAATTTGCAGATTGAGGGTTTCACCCTCTTCAAAGTATCTCAGTCGGTTTACACCCAGGCAATTATTCCTTCAGTTTCTTTCCCCATCCCTCAAAAATACAAAAAATGTAGTCTTCTGCCTAAGGGACTAAAAAAGGGTTAGGAATCCTTACAAATCCCAACTTTATTTCTCCTCTTTTCTCCAAAGTTGACTTCCTATCTCTGCTTTTGTCTTAAATCCATAAAAACTCTGGGTCATCTGTAAATATATTCTAAGAATTCTCAAGGACCTTAAAATAGCTTTTCAAGGTTCCTGGATAACTCAGTGAAGATCACTTAGTACTTAAGCAAAATGTATATCAAGGCAACATTTCTTTCCTCTTCCCCTTCCTTCCTCCTCTTTTTTTCTTGGTTTTTATTTAGTTTACTATTATTTGGTTTAAATTTTAACCAACTGTATTTGTTAATTTATTTATCTCATCAAGAAAATGCATTTTTAGTGACTTAGATAAATTTTAAAAGAGAGAAAGCAATGCAGTGGAAAGTCTCCCTTATATTCCTGTTTTCCATTCAATAGTTCCCAGCCCATCATGCCATTCTGCACTTTTTATTATTTTCCATTTCATTTATTAATATAAACCTGACCTACAGACTTTGACATATAAAAAGACTGCCACTATGCCCTTCAAACTTTATTCTTAGTAAAGTGGCAGGGAGATTTACTTGGATATATTGTAATATTTTCATAAAGAAAAGAAATTGGAGAGATTTATTTTATGTGTGACAGCAGATACACTCGTAATAAATGTAAGATATAGTGAATCCTTGACAAAATTTTTAATTTAATACAAAAAGTTATTCTTTATATAACTTATTTCAACATTGGGTCATCATGGAAATGACTGTCTAAGATAAAAATGGAACTGTTATCAAATCCATGCAATCCATATAAAACTAGAATTGATATCTAATACATTGTTTTCCTTGAAGCAAAGCCATAATTGGAACATACATGCAAATCAAATGATGGGAGAAGACCATTATTGTGATATTTGAATACGTTCCGGGTACATGGAACAGCATAAAAATCCTCAGTGAGCAATATAATATAGAAGGACAGAATTTTGTTCTTAAAGAGCTTTTGACTTTAAGAAATGTCTTACTATTATAAGAATATTTTATTCTCTCTACCAGAAAAATATCTGCAAACTCAGCAGCAGAAGAAAAAGGAAGTGGAAGAAAAGGAGGAAGGGGAGGAAAGAGAAAATGAATTTCTATTTTTATAGCAGTTATTTGAAATCAGGAAGTTCTGGTTGGAAAACCCAAATCCACCATTTACTAACTGGTATAATTTAAACTTCATCCTCAGCATCCTCATCTATAAAATAAGAATAATTATAGTACCTATTCTTAAAAATATTTATTTATTTATTTTAGAGAGGGAGAGGGGCAGCAGGAGAGGAAGAAGCAGACTCTCCACTGAGCATGGAGCTCCACACAAGGCTCAATTCTAGGACCTTGAGACCATGACTTCAGCTGAAATCAAGAGTTGGTTGCTTAATTGACGGAGCCACCCGGGTGCCCCTATGCTACCTATTTTAAAGATGGAAAAGTGCTTTGCAAACTATAAAGTGTTAAAACAGTTGTTCTCAGTCTGAAATTGCAATTCTGTTCTTTCCTACTTATTTTAGTAAGTTAATGATTCAATCAGAAAAATCTAGCATTGGGGGCACCTAGGTGGTTCAGTCATTAAACACTTGTCTGCAGCTCAGGTCATGATCCCAAAGGCTCCCTGCTCAGTGGGAAGCCTGTTTCTCCCTCCCTCACTCCCCTGGCTCATGTTCCCTCTCTCGCTATGTCTCTCTCTGTCAAGTAAACAAATAAAATCTTAAAAAAGAAAAGAAAAAAAGAAATAGAAAGAAATCTAGCATTGAAATCACGGTCATATTAACTGTACACATGGCATCTTTGTGCCAAGTTCTAGAAAGGTACTCCTCCCAGTAGATGTTAACACTGTGGAGGAATAGCTTGGCAAAGATGGCATCTTTGCCTGATGTAGATGCCTCATTCCCAGAGAGCTCTGCATTATTTCACAGGTTGAGATGGCCCAGACTTTGTTCTCTAAACACCTTATTGCCTGTGCTTTTTGTGCAAGACAAAACCTGCAGGATTGTGGTCTGGATCTTGGTTGAAAGACTTTATGGAAACAATCTTGTCTAGTTCTTTTTCTCTAGAGAACACATGTAGAGTATGGAACTCATTCATTATGCAGCAAATTCCATTTGTTTCTGGCCTGCTGTATATCCACTTTAACTTCCAAACATGAATCCCAGATTCCTTTCTCTCAGTCCATAGGATATATTTCCATATGGCAACTCTTAAATAGTCAGAAACTTCCAACAAATTTTCCCTAGGATATTGTGTAGTGGACCCAGTTGGTGGTTGGTGTCCTCCTAATTCCTAACGGAGCTTTTGATTTTGCTCATCTAATCCCTCCCTCATATATCATTATGTCTTAGAGGAATATGAGTTCTCTCTAGTTCTAGGGAGTCCTGGAAGAGTAGGATTAATCCCGCTTTTTGCCAATGATGTTTCAAAGAACAGTAATAAGACACAATTCTGACCAACGCAGTCATAAAAGAAATATTCTGGAAAAAGTTTTCATTCTGTTTTTCTCTCAGTAGTGAGCCATAGGAAGAGAAATTCTTTGTTTGATGCCTTGATCTGGCATTACTCTGTGAAGGTTACTTTAATTCTGTACTTGTTTTATTATGTGAGAAAATGCAATTTCTTACTTTTTACACCAATCTCAGTTGGAGTTGCTATGACTGGCACCCAAGGTACTGTAACTGATGAGCACATATTTTGCAGGTGAAACAAATTTAGTGTGTTTTTTCTTAACATTTTATTCATATGCTTTTTTTCTAAGCTTGGATTGTCCAGGTTTCTTTCTTCAGGACACTTTTAACTTGTGGAAGCCCAGGAATGAATGCTGTAGCTCCTTATGAAAGGTCCAGTTCAGACTGCTGACTCATGCTGACCTATGTCAACTCAAAGTCCCAAGATGCTTTTGCACTTACTCTTGGGATAACACATCTCCTTTACCCTGTAACAGGGCAGGTGTTTGTTTGTGTAATAAAGTGAATAATTTAAATATTTATCGTTATTAAATTATATCTGATTGGAGTCAGTCCATCATCTTAGTCTGTTATGATACTATGGAAATACTTCCTGGAAAACTATGCACTTGCTGTCTCTTACCCCTTCAGCTATTCTTCAATATGTTAAGTATGTCCTCCATTTCTTTGTTGATAAAACCATCGATTCAGAAAGGCTTGGGAGGAAAGCTTTGCACTGAGTTATTTAAAAAATTTTCTTCTGACTGATATAGTGCTACTAGTAAGTTTTTTTCATAAACTTGCACAACCACTTAAAAATCTGCCACAGCATACGATTTAGTGCATTATCTTTCCTGTATTCCATAAATGCTGCCTATTGCTTTCCTCTGATTAAAAACAATTTTTAAAGCAGTAGTATTTTAGTTTAGTTTTTTAATATATTTTAAATTTTGAAATATAATATTTTCATCAGTCACGGTTCATTCTTAATGAATACAGGCTAATTTTCACTGACCACCTAATTATTTTCTTGACCTCCTTTGATAGACCACCAACAATTTTTTCTAGAATGGTCATAACATAAATAGCAACATCAAATTTCCCATTGTTCTGGAAGCTTGAAAAATCATTTATCTGACCCCAGTCTTTAGATAACAGAAAACTGTTCCACTATTCAGTATAGTAATTTCATTGGCATGCTGTTATTAGTTCCCTGAAGGGTAATTAATCTTGGCTAGGGGACTAAACCTCATGTAGAGCATCTAGATGCCTCTCAGGTGTTGATGGCCTTTAATACTTTCATACTCATGTTTATTCTGTCTTTTCCATTCTAAATAATAACCTTTTTTGATATAACAGATAATTGAGTATAGTGATAAAAAGCATGAGTCCTGGAGCTAACCTACTCGAGCTCAAATCCTGGCTCTGCTGGCTACTAACTGTCTGTCTATAGACAAGTCACATAACTTCTTTAAACTTCAAATTCCCCATTTGAGAGAAAAGGGATGATAATATACACATTATGGTGTTGCATTTAGCTTTAAATGAGATAATCTGCCAAAAATACCTGGTCTGATGTCTAGTACATGGATGTAGACTCAGCAGTGTAGTTTTTACAGAGAGGATCCAGAAGATATATGGGCTATGATATTCTAGCTGTTACAGCTAATATCACTGCTTTTAAGTAATAGGTCTGGGTTTTCTTATTCTTCTTGTACCAAGCAAATATTTTTATGAGTTGTAGCTAATTATTGGCACTACTTTTCTTTTGTTCTTAGGGGCCTTATTCAGGTGAATCCCTCTGTGCATCTTGGTGTAGGTGTAGACACGGCAGTTCATTTTGCTGTCCTCTCTGTAGAGCTCTCTCTCTCCTCTTTAAAGGGGCATTTGCAGCTAATAGTTATAGTTCTATTTGTTAGCTTTAACTTTTTCATCTTGAATCAGGTCATGGTATCAGCCCCTAACTTTGTGAAATGTGTTTTCCTAAATTAGGACTTACTACCTGCTCAGTGTCCCCCTTACTTCTAAGTTAACATCTTCTTTGCCCTAGGTTTCTGTCTCTTCGGGGATATGAAACAATTTCTTATGGTTGGTCTGAATTAACTCTAGAGTGCCTTTGTAACTCAAAACATCCATCTTGTGACAAGCAAAATTGCCTACCAGACACTTTGAGAATTTATCAGATGTGAACTTTAGCCAAATTAAAACTGTATTTTTCCAGAAATACTCTATCTGTAGTAACTCTCTTCCTGTTGAGGAAAGAAAATTCTTATACCACTCTGTTTTTGGCATGAGTGTCACCTCTTCAAGTTCTATAGAGGTCCAGTGTTTGCATCCCTATTGTCATAGAATTAGAAGCTGGACTTCTATTTGTTTATTTTTCCCTTCTTTTGCTCCATTATTTAGCTATGTGGGACCATACTATGTGATTGTAATTATCTTTTTTCTTTCTGTTTTCTCCTATCAAGTAAGTCCTCATTTTATTTATTTATTTATTTATTTATTTTTTATGAACACATAATGTATTATTAGCCCTAGGGATACAGGTCTGTGAATTGCCAGGTTTACACACTTCACAGCACTCACCATAGCACATACCCTCCCCAATGTCCATAACCCCACCCCCCTCTCCCTACCCACCTCCCCCCAGCAACCCTAAGTCATTTATTTTTTATGTCCTAAAATGTGCTCTATTTCTCTTTAATATATTGTCTCCATTCTCCATCCAGGGTTGTACCAGGGCTACATTAAACTAATGTAGAGAAAAGAGTAAAATAGTCTTAACATTCTGCCTTTCTGTTTAACAGGGAGCTCTTAGCTCTCTCCCTGACTTTGTATGAAGGCTTGATGTTAAATCTTGAGCAGTTCCATGAAAATGCAATCACATCAGAACTTTCATTTCAGTTATTATTTTAAAAAAGATATATCTTTTTGACATATAAATTTCTATTCCTAATGTATTTCTTTGAAGCCATGTCTCCTGTTGACTTTTTTTCCTCCTTTTAGGTGAGATCATAAGGCTGATCTATTCTGCCATAGGAGGGGCTGGAGTGTAGAGGAATTTCCTTCCCTTGCCTAGATAGATTTTCAGAATTGTGCTCTGCTGTTCTAGCATGTTTTTCCCTGAAGATAGGCCTTTATTATGGAAAAGGCTCTGGCTGTATTTCATAGTGTTTACTGTTTTCTTTCCCCAACCAGTGCCAATGAGAACCTGGTGGGATTCTGGGGGGAAATTCCATGGAAGAGCTGAAGCCCTCTTAAGACTGAAGCCTCTACATGTGCTTCACTTTTATTCTAGTCTATTACACTTAGCCTCCAGTGAGTGCTCAAAATGGCAATTTACATGTTCTTGCCAGTTTATGGCTTTAGTGGCTTCTCTGAAGGTAAGTAAGTAACTTCTCTGTATATTCAATGGGTTTAGACAAATGCATAATGACCTGTATTCAGCATTATAGTATCATACAGAATATCTTCTATGCCCTAAATATCCTCTGTGCTCAACCTGTTCATCCCTCCCTCTCCCAACCCTTGGGAAACCAGTGACCTTTTGATGTCTCCATAATTTTTTCTTTTCTGAACTTCATGTAGTTGCAGTCATATACTATGTAGCCTTCTGAGATTGGCTACTTTCACTTAGTAATTGTATTTAAGGTTTTACCATGTCTTTTCACAGTTTGATAGTTCACTTCTTTCTAACACTGAATAATATTCCATTGTCTGGATGTACTACAATTTATTTATCCATTCATCTACTGAAAGGACATCTTGTTTGCTTCCAAGTTTTGGCAATTATGAATAAATCTGTTATAAATATCTAAGTACAGATATTTCTGGGGACATGAAATTTTAACTCCTTTGGGTAAATACCTAGGAACATGATTGTTGTATTGTATGAGTATGTTTATTTTGTAAGAAACTGCCAAATTGTCTTCCAGAAAGTCTGTACCATTTTATGTTCCCACCAGCAACAAGGCTCTATATCCTTGTCAACATTTGGTGTTGTCAGCGCTCTGGATCTCAGCCATTCTAATAGATACAGAGTGGTACATCATTATTTTAATTTGCATTTCCCTGATGAAACATGGCGTGGAGTGTCCTTTCATATGCTTATTTTCCAACTGTATATCTTATTTTCTTATTTGTTGAGGTGTCTGTGAAAGTCTTTGGCTTTTTTGGGGGGGAGTTGTTTTCTTATTGTTGAGTTTTAGTTCTTTGTATATTTTTGATAATAGTTATTTATTAGATGTGCCTTTTGCAAATATTTTCTCCCAGTCTGTGTCTTCTCTTCTCATTCTCTTGCCATTATCTTTTAAGAGCAGACATTTTAAGTTTCAATGAAGTCTCACTTACTAATTATTTTTTCTTGGACCTTGCCTTTGGTGTTGTATCTAAAGTCATTCCTGGGGCACCTGGGTGGCTCAGTTGGTTAAGCATCCAACTCTTGATTTCAGCTTAGGTCATGTTCTCAGGGCCGTGGCTTCAAGCCTTGTGTCAGGCTCCTTGCTCAGCAGGGAATCTACTGGAGATTCTCTCTCTTCCTCACCCTCTGCCCTTCCTCTCCATTTTCTTTCTAAAAGAAATAAATAAATCTTAAAAAAAAAAAAAAGGCATTGCCATATCCAAGATCATCCAGGTTTTCTCCTATGTTTTCTTTTAGGAAAAAACATTTTTATGTTTTACATTTGGATCTGTGATCCATTTTGCATTAATTTTTTGAAGGGTATAAGGTCTGTACCTCTATTCTTTCTCTCTCTCTCTCTCTTTTTTTTTTTTTTTTGCATGTGGATGACCAATTGTTTCGTATCATTTATTGAAAAGACTGTCTTTGCTCCATTGTACTGCTTGTGCTCTTTTGTAAAAAATCAGTTGACTGTATTGATGTGAATCTATTTCTGGATTCTCTTCTGTTCCCTTGATCTATTTGTGTTTTCTTTCACCAATACTACACTCTCTTGCTTACTACAGTTTTATAGTGAATCTTGAAGTAGGTAGTCTCAGTCCTCCAGCTTTGTTCTCTTTCAGTATTGTGATGGCTATTCTGGGTCTTTTGCCTCTCTATACAAATTTTAGAATCAGTTTGTTGATATCCACAAAATAACTTCCTGGAATTTTTATTGGGATTTCATTGAATCTATAGGTTAAGTTTGGAAGAACTGATGTATGGATAATGTGGATTTATTTTTAACTGTTAAATTGATCTTTCATGTTTGATATAAACCAACCTTTCATGATCTATTATCATTTTTATATACTGTTTAATTTGATTAGCTAAAATTTGGTTATTTTTGGTCCAGGGATCGAGCCCCACATCAGGCTCCCTGCTCGGCGGGGAGCCTGCTTCCCCCTCTCTCTCTGCCTGCCTCTGTGCCTGCTTGTGATCTCTGTCAAATAAATAAATAAAAAATGTTTAAAATTTGGTTATTTTTAAATCTATTTTCATTGGTGATAGTAGTTTGTGGTTTTCTTTCCTGTTAATGTCTTTGTCTAGGTTTGTTGTTATAGAATTGCTGACTTCAATGCATACTTTGGTAAATATCCTCTCCTTTTCAAGTATCTGAAGCTAATTATGTAGAATTGGTATTATTTCTTCCTTAAGTAATGGGTATAATTGCTCTTTGAAAAAACGTGGGAGTTTTCTTAGTGAGGAATGTTTTGAACTACAAATTAAATTTCTTCAATATGTATAATGCTATTCAGTTTTTATTTCTTCTTTTTTTCTTGATGAGTTTGGTAATTTTTATCTTTCAAAGCATTTTTCCATTTAATCTAAATTTTTAAATTTATTGGCCTAAAGTAGTTTGTAAATATTTTAAAACTCTCTTTTAATAATCTATAGAGTCTATTGTGATATCACATCTCTAATTTCTGATAATGGTATTGTCTTCTGTATAGGTCTGGCTAGAGATTTTTGTTGATCTCATTTTCTTTATTGTATTTCTGTTTGTTTTATTGATTTCTATTTTCATCTTGATTATTTTCTTTTTTCTGCTCTCTTGGGCTTAATTTTTTCTTCTTTTTCTAGTTTTTTTTAAGGTAAAAGTTAAGTCTATTGTGTTGTGACCTTTCTCTTTTCTAATATGGCGATATATATATATATATATATATATATATATATATTTCTCTTTAATCACTCAACTGCATCCTACAAATTTTTATTTGTCATATTTTCATTTTTTAGTTAAAATATGTTCTAATTTCCCTTTTCATTTATAGACACTTAGTTTGTTTATTTAGAAGTGTGTTACTTCATTTTCAAATATTTGGGAATTTTCCAGATATTTTTCTGTTGTCAGTTTCTAAATTAATTCTATTGTGATCAATAAACATGGTTTATATGTCTTGAGTCCTTTTAAATTTACTGAAATTCGTGCTATGGCCAATATATGTTCATCTTGCTAAATAATTTTTAAAGGACAATTATGAATTACTGCAATTAGTGTTTTGTAGCTGCTTTCCTCTTTTTCTGCTCTCTCCCCAAAAGATAAGGAAAATGTTTTGTTTTCTTTTTATTTTTTTTATTTGTTTATTTTGCATTTTAAAAAAATCACTCGGTTGTGATATGATTTTTTTTTTCCTAAAAACTTATTTTGGATTATACTATCCTCATGATACCTGTGGAATTTTTTGAGTTAACATATCTTATCTCTCTTAAAATTTTGGATATATGCTTTCTTTTTGAAGCTTGATGTCACATCTGTTTTTATCCCATTTTATGGTGGGTGCTACACAATCTTTTTAGAAGTATAATTCAGGTATGGCATTATATTAGTTAATAATCCCTTCAGCTCTACACCAAACATTTTTACTTGGAAATTTGAACCTGATGTTATTCTCTTACCATTATTTTTAAATTCTTCCCTTATGTATTTATCGCTTCACTGATATATAACCTTCCCAGGATTAATATAACTTTATTTCTTCAAGAAAAATATATTTAAAATAGACTTTAAGGTGTTAGGGCTATTTTAAGGAATGTAATTTTATAGATAACTATTTTTTTACCTGAATTATTTTTTAATGCTAATAGCATAACTTAGTAGGATATTCTTAAAACAAGAGAGACCCTGCCATTCCAGAGAATTCTTTTTCTAGTGAAACTATACACATATAGATTTGGGGAGGGGGGGAGGTTGCAAATATTGCATGCAATTCACGCTAAAGCTTTTATATGAATCTAAGATAAGCCTATTATTACTTTTCATTGTCTATTAAGAGTCCCATGTCTTTGATAACTGATATTCATGTCTTTTCTTCTTCTACATCAATGCTAGTAAAACCACTACAAACCAGGTGTGCATGAATACAAGTACTATAGATATGTGTGGATATATATTACCTTTAAAAACACAAAGACAAAATTCAAAATTTAAAGGGTGCTGCATTCACTTTTGAAAGTGAGGGTGAGTCATGCTTTTGATTTAATCTCTAGGATCAGAGAATTGCCAGAGGCAATGCTATTTAAGAAAAGAAAAAAGCATCTTCAAAAAGGTTCCCAGACTCTATTCCTGTTTTTTCTTTTCTCATGGTTTTATTTCATTCCCCAGCCAAAACTTTCTATGGCACTTGAAAACGAATATCACTAAAACATTTGAACATATAGTACGGTTTTAGTGTCTTTTATCTCCAAATTAGAGAAATAAAGGGATAGAAGCAATTACTTTAGGTTACTCTATTTAATCCTGCCTATCAGAAATGCAATATAGATGTTGTCTTGAATCCCATAAAATTCAAAGGACCAGGGAAATTTTGTTCATGTATCTGCAACTATAAAAAATTATGCAAGTGATATATTTTCATTAGAAATAAGCAAAATACAGCAAATATTTTCTATAATTACATCATTAGCAATGATTACTGTTAAAGTTTTTGCTTTGTAAACTGTTACAAATTGATAAATGGATCCATTTGTTTAAGTAGCTAATTCTACTTAATTCAACAAAGTTCCAATATATATATTTTCCTCCTCTTTCCCTAACATAATACATCTAACCATTAGCAAAGATTGTTGCTTCTACCTTTTAAAGGTACCTAGTACCAGACTAATTCCTTATACTGTCCCACATCCTACTCTAAATCACTGTCATCTATCAATAATACAGAGGCCTTCTAGCTGTTTTACTCTTCCATTCTTGACCTTTACAGACTATTCTTCACATGACAAGAAACTGATTATTTAAAGACATAAATCAAGTCATGTAGCTCTTTTACTTTCCTCCCTCCAGTGGCTTTTCATTTGACTCAGAGTAAAAACAACAATACAATGGCCTGGAAAAGCTTGAATGATGAACTGCTCACCATTTCCATGACTTCAGATCTATCCAACTTTGCCTAACTCCCCTCCAGCTTCACAGGCTTCCTTGTTATTAAAAAAATACCATGCATGATCCTGCTGAAGAAGCTTTTTTCCCAGCTGCTCCCTCTGTGTGAAGTGATCTTTGCTCAGAGGCACACATGGCTGCATACCTCACTTCCTTCCTGTCCCTGCTGCAATGCTTTGTATTTTATATCAGAGAGATTTTCTCAGACCACCCCTATAAATTAGGACCCTTCCCCCATCCTCCTTCCCATGCTATCTCTTTGTAGCATTTATCACTCCTGATTGATACATACCTCCTTGTTTCTGTTTGTCTTTTCATGTTGTCTTGCTCACTTTTGCTGCTCTGTACCTGGAACCTTGTCTGGCACATAATGGGCACTTGGTGATTATTGGTTAAGCTGATTGAACAATTACAGATAAAAAAACTGAGTTCTGGTTTTGGTAAATATAAAGATATTTACAAGAAAAAAAGCAATGGATTGTTTTCATCAGAACTATTTCAGAACTCCCAGGAATCCCTGGGAACTATCCTGGAAACTCCAGGAAAATAACCAATCCATGACTTAGAAAAGTTAGCTCAAGTTCAGTTATCTGGATTATGGAATCTATTTTCTTATAGAAACAATGTAATAAAGGCAACAAGATTTGAAGCCAGGACACCAAATTCCTGTTATAACTCATGTAATAGCTGAAAGGGTATGGTAGCTCTGAGAGCCCTCCTATCCTCAGGCCCAATTTTCATAGCATTCTTGAATCATATCCCACAGCTTTTCTGGGACTTGAGTTCACCTATTGAGCAGTGAAGTAGGATTAAGATTTTAGCGGTTGGAAGCAGGGTCTCTTGACTGAAGAATACCCAAGTGAGCTTTGAGGAAAGGTATACTAGTCTGCTTGGGCTGCCAACAAAATACCATGGACTAGGTGGCATGGTCAACAGAAATTTCTTACAGTTCTGGAGCCAGAAGTCCAAGGTGAAGGTGCCAGCAGGGTTGGTGTCTGGTGATAACTCTTTCCTCGGGTTGCAGATTGTCACCTTTTCACTGTGTCCTCATGTGGCCTTTCCTTTGCACTCCTGCAGAAAGAGAAAGATCTTTGATGTCTCTTCCTTTTCTTATAAAGACACCACTCCTATTAGGATGGAATACCACTCTTATGACCTCACTTAACCTTTATTATCTCTTTCTGGGCCCTATCTTCAAATACAACATATTAGATGATAAGGCTTCAATATCTGAATTTTGGGAGGGAACATAATTCCATATTTAATGAAAAGCTTTTGCACGAGAAAGTGGGGAGTGGTCTGAGAAAGCAGCCTCACAGCTGAACACAGGGAAGTGGCCTGCCTGGATGAGGGTACCTGTAGCAGATGGCCATCTAAGGTGCATGGAGCCCTTAGGAGAAGTTTGGTAAATCTCCTACCACCTGTGCTTATTTCCCTAGAGATTTCAAATCTAAGCAGCTGCTGTTTATCAACCCTCCCTCCTCTCAGCTGGCAAATCTTGACAAGGACAAGCTGTTTATCCTGTTTATTAGGGACAATCTAAGCTTGCAAAATTTTTCAAGTGTTGTTACTCCAGGCTATCAACACCAGAAACTCTTGGGGAGAATGTTAGAAATGTAGTCCCTAGAGACCCAACCCAGACCTACTGCATCAGAGTTTCTAGGACTGGGGCCCTACAATTAGTTGCCATAACAGTTATCCCCTAGCATCACTTATGCACACCAGAGTTCAATAACCACTGAAGATCTTTTGACCAATTACTGTTTTGCTATAGTGCAGTTTTAATTGTCTTCCTCCCACCTTTCCTCCCTTTCTTCCTGCCTTCCTATCCTCATTACATCCTTTATTCCTTCATTTTCCCCCCACAAGAAGTCCTAAGCCAAGACTTTAAATTATGTATGTATTTTACGAGAAAAATATGTTTATTAACATATCCACAATAATGGTCAGAGCATAAGAAAGTGAATATATTGCAGCAATGTGAGGAGATGTTGAACAGCCACCTAACGGAGGAAAAACACACTTTAAAATAGGGGTTACAGATCATAAGATCTCTTAAGGGGAGAAAGAGGTGATCAAGATTGGGCCAGGATTTCTGTTCAGAAGATGCTAGTCTCAACATTAATTAAGAGGCAGACTGTTCCTCTATTGGAATCAGGGGAAAGGTTGGGAGGGAAAGATGGAACAGTTATGTTTGATGTATGTTCCATTAGTCTGATTTTTTTTTTAAATTTAGTTCTTGTTTGTGTGTAGAAGCCGTTACACAGGAGGGAGTCTCAGTAGAAGCAAGAGCCTCCAGCTGGCTTGTACGAAAAACTCGTTTGTTGAAAAGAGCTCCAAAGCCTCAGGAGGGTCTGATCAATTCCTTAAAAGGAATATTTTCTTTTTTCTTTCCTCTAGGACTAGTGGTACCAACCACCTTAGATAAAGCAAGTAATAATTTCCAGCCAGAAAGAGAAAACTGGTTTGGAAAAAGATTCTAATTGGTTCAAACTGAGTCCCTCTGATTGCTAGAATTCCAAGGTATTCGGTGTGATCCCAGAACAGATCATCTGGTTGACAGGCTATTCAAATCCTGCATTATTACACATGGATTTGATACGTGGATTTTATCCAAGCCCCTTAACCCCCTAAGCATAATTTGGAAAATGGGATGAGTTGGGAGCAGAAGCAATATCTTCTGCTCTTTTTTTTTTTTCCCTGACCCAGAAAGTGATTTGGTTATCTAAGGGAGACTCTCCTTGCCCAGTCACCTAGCTTTGTGACCTCAATCCCACTTATTAAGCGCAGCCCAGGAGCTTGTCTGAACGCTGTCCGCTTATGGTTTATCCCAGGAGATTCATTACAAAGAACCATAACTGGCTAAGACTAAACTCTAGGCAAACCATAATTACACAGCTGAGGTCAAAAGAGAATTACATAGAGAAGCACATTGCCCCAGGCCTTCCAAGCTTCCCAAGTCACTGATGCAGGGGATTCAAGTGGGTCAGTGACTCTTGGCATGACCTTCGATTGGTTTGTTTCTCTGTACTGACTTTTCTCCCTAATCCAACATGTCCTGTATGTTGCTATTTGGGTTATATTCCTAGAGAATTATTTGATTAATGACTCTCTTCTTGCCTAGAAATTGAATTTCAGTTTTTTTTTTCCAATTATCTAAAAACTGGGCCTAAAAATCTGATTCACAGACCAGTAATAGCAGCATCACTTGGGTATTTGTTAGAAATGCAAATTCTCAGGCCTCATTTCAATTGTGCAAAATCAGAACTTACAGAAAATAGGGTCCAGTGATCGCTCCAGGTGATTTTGCTGTACTAAAATTTCAGAAGCCCTGCTCTAAACCTTAACAACCCACCTTTCTGGATTTACTGTATTCCACTTCCTCTCAAATTTGACTAGGTTCTCTAAATGACTACTATATTTGTTATCCCTCTATTTGTTTATGGGATTTCCTTAGATCGAAATACAGTTTTTCCATCTATGCCACTTGGATCTTACTAATCCTTTAAAGTCCAGCTCACATGACAGTCTTTCCCCAATGCACTATTTACATTTGGGACTGGAGATAATTTACTGTTGTGGGGACTACCCTGAGTATTCTAGGAAGTTTCACAGCACCCCCAGCCTCAACGCACCCCCTTGAGGACCAAAATTGTATCCAAACATTGTCAGATCTTGAGAAGGGGAGAAAATCTCCCTTGGTCGAGAATCAGTGGTATACCCTGTCATTCTATCATTTATTTCATATCTCAAAGCCACACTCAATTTTTTCATTCTCTGTGTTTCTGGAGCAACTGGGCTTTTATAATTTTGCTAAATCAGAATTAGAAAGTTATATATTTTTTTAAGAATAAAAACTGAGTTTTTATATGGAAATACATAGAAGTCTTTAGTATATGCAAAGGTTTTCAAAAAACTATGAAATGATATGAATATGTAAGACATGGACTTCATCTTTTGTGATACTTCTTTATGCCAGTCATTCATTCAAAAACTGAGCCCTTTACCACATTTTATTTGCTACATAGTTTGGCAAATTAGGTTCCCTAGAGCAGAATGAATAGACTAGGACTAGTTAAGAGCCGTTACTCAAACTTCTTGTGGTAAAAGATAACAGGAATGGGGAAAAACCCAACACATGTTTGGGGGATGAAATTCAGTCAAGTAGGCAGACCATAGTGGCTGGGGTGTGGGGCACTGTGATGGTTAATTATTATTATTAGCTGGAAGGATGTTTTTGGAAGGGATTACATTTAAATGGGTGAGCTTTGATTAAGCAGATTGCCCTCCATAAAGTTTGAAGGTCCAAAGAGAACAAAAAGACTGGCCATTCTGAGGAAGAGCAAATTTTCTAGCAGACTGAATCCGGAGGGAAACTGCACCATCTACTCTCCTGGGTCTCCAGCCTTCTGTCCCACACTGCAGAGTTTGGACTCTCTAGACTTCATAGTCATGTGAGTCAATCCTTTATAATACATCTAATAAAATCTATCTATTTATCTATCATCTTTCCATCATCTATCTATCTACCTATCATCTGTCTGTCTCTATTGGATCTGTTTCTCTGAAAAACCCAGATTAACACAAGCATCCAAGAAAAGTTGGTAAATGAGGCTGGCAGAAAGCATCCAACTGTCAAATATTGATTGAGGGATGAGGTTCTGTTGAGAGGCTAGTGGGATAGGTCATAGGGATTTCAAAAACAGGAGGCTTTTAGAAATCCAGGGAATTAATTAACATCAGAGTGGTCTTTCAGTATGTAGGTTACCCAACAACCCTCTTTCATAGGTAAAGAAACTGGCATATAAAGTATGGACCTAAACATTGGTCAGGCTAGTAACCTGGGTCAGGAAACACATGATAGATTAAGGCTTGGATCCCTGAAGAAAAAGGTAGGTAAAAGAAACTTTTAAAAATCACATGAGACTGGGTATATCATAATTGCTATAAGAATTGCTAAGTAATAAGCCTAATAGTGTTTTTTACAGAGTGGACAAGGGAGTCAGAGAATCATAAAAGTTGAATTAACTGCCTAGTGTATGATGATTTATCTGTGGTAGCCCTCACACTCTTTTTCGGAGGAGATAATTGTTAGCAGCTGACTACCTATTGCTCTTTACTGAAAATGGTTTTGCAATTTCTAAAGTCCACACTGACAAAGTTCTCTTTTTGGAGGGAAAAGACCAGAAAACCCACACTTTTATTTGTTTAAAATACTTTATGCAATTAATGTATTCTAGTTCTTATTTAAAAGGAAAAGATCAGCTTCCATATGGTAGCCTAATGTATTTTCAAGGATCATTATAAATATAATAAAACTCAATTATAAGTAGGCATATTGAACTCAGTTCATAAAGATATTGATCTTTTGAGAACTTTGAACTATTAACAATATGTTCTGAAATACTGTCCTTATTTGTAACAAGAAATTGTTTCCAGCCTCAGACGGCTTTCTGTGTTCACAATAATATCAACAAAAAACCAATGGATGTACCCATTCTATTTGCTGTCGCTGTTCCTGGGGCCTACCTACCTTGATGCCTTTCTTTTTAAATAGAGAGGGCTAGCATCATCACCTTTTCCCTGCCATCGCAGGACTTCAGAATGGTTTCCAGACCAAAAAGGGCTATGGAAGCAGTAAAAAACACAGATTCCTGAGCCATATCCTCTTGAAGATTCTGATTCAGTGGGTCTGAAATGGGCCTAGGGATTCACATTTTTGCGTTGCACTAGTCACACCAAGTAATTGTAATGTTAAGTGAGAATTATGAATGTAAGCAATAGTCCCAGCTTCTCAAATACTAATAAAGTGTAGCCAACAAAAACATTAAAAACTCTGGTGTAAACATATTGTAGATAGAGAAAAGAACTGCAATGGGGAAAACAATTTTACTGCTAAATTCAGTCTCTTTGTTTCTTTCCTTCTCCTCTAAGACCTTCCCTTCTTGTTTCTTTCTTCTTTCAGAGCCCCTTCAATGTTACCACTGTTTGGGAAGCCTTTAGTTAGTAGCCAAAGAAGATGCCATCACTTCAACTATTCTCAATTTTCACTTCAAGTATTCAGTTTTGGTGCCAATACATATTTAACCAAAGTTGATACCAAAATATACTTTGACTTGTTTAGTTTACTTAAGGGAAAGGTAAAATTCCCATTTTTCAAAAAAAAAAAAATGACATCTCATATATGTAATCTTTCAACTTGCTTGATGCTTAGCAAGAATGTTTTGTATATCACTACTGCACAAATTTAACATCCTTAGGTTTAATGAGTCAGAGGAAAATATTTCAGTATGTAAGCCACAATGATCACTTGCTGGAAAAGAGGAGGAAGATTCCTGAAACTCTGTGCTCTTTTAAAAATTTTTAAATTTCTTTTCAGCGTAATAGTATTCATTGTTTTTGCACCACACCCAGTGCTCCATGCAATACGTGCCCTCCTTAATACCTACCACCTGACTCCCCTAACCTCCCACCCCTTGCCCCTTCAAAACCCCTCAGGTTGTTTTTCAGAGTCCATAGTCTCTCATGGTTCACCTCCCCTTCCAATTTCCCTCAAATCCCTTCTCCTCTCCATCTCCCCATGTCCTCCATGTTATTTGTTATGCTCCACAAGTAAATGAAACCATATGATAATTGACTCTCTCTGCTTGACTTATTTCACTCAGCATAATCTCTTTCAGTCCTGTCCAAGTTGCTACAAAAGTTGGGTATTCATCCTTTCTGATGGAGGCATAATACTCCACAGTGTATATGGACCACATCTTCCTTATCCATTCGTCCTTTGAAGGGCATCTTGGTTCTTTCCACAGTTTGGTGACCATGGCCATTGCTGCTATAAACATTGGGATACAAATAGCCCTTCTTTTCACCACATCTGTATCTTTGGGGTAAATACCCAGTAGTGCAATAGCAGGGTCATAGGGAAGCTCTATTTTTAATTTCTTGAGGAATCTCCTCACTGTTCTCCAAAGTGGCTGCACCAACTTGCATTCCCACCAACAGTGTAAGAGGGTTCCCCTTTCTCCACATCCTCTCCAACACACGTTGTTTCCTGTCTTGCAAATTTTGGCCGTTCTAACTGGTGTAAGGTGGTATCTTAATGTGGCTTTAATTTGAATCTCCCTGATGGCTAGTGATGATGAACATTTTTTCATGTGTCTGATAGCCATTTGTATGTCTTCATTGGAGAAGTGTCTGCTCATATCTTCTGCCCATTTTTTTGATATGATTATCTGTTTTGTGTGTGTTGAGTTTGAGAAGTTCTTTATAGATCCTGGATATCAACCTTTTGTCTGTACTGTCATTTGTGAATATCTTCTCCCATACCGTGGGTTGCCTCTTTGTTTTGTTGACTGTTTCCTTTGCTGTGCAGAAGCTTTTGATCTTTATGAAGTCCCGAAAGTTCACTTTTGCTTTTGTTTCCTTTGCCTTTGGAGACATATCTTGAAAGAAGTTGCTGTGGCTGATATCAAAGAGGTTACTGCCTATGTTCTCCTCTAGGATTCTGATGGATTCCTGTCTCACATTGAGGTCCTTTATCCATTTCGAGTTTATCTTTGTGTACGGTGTAAGAGAATGGTCGAGTTTCATTCTTCTACATACAGCT
>PISX010026185.1:0-24887 GCA_004024625.1 Mellivora capensis | reverse complement strand
TTAATTTATTTTTATTTCTTTTCAGCGTAACAGTATTCATTGTTTTTGCACCACACCCAGTGCTCCATGCAATATGTGCCCTCCCTAAAACCCACCACCAGGCTCCCCTAACCTCCCACCCCCCGCCCCTTCAAAACCCCTCAGGTTGTTTTTCAGAGTCCATAGTCTCTCATGGTTCACCTCCCCTTCCAATTTCCCTCAACATTTTATATCATTATAGCATATTTCCACTACAGCCCTGGGCCTGCTAGTGTGTTCATTTTTTTTGTAACATAATTACTTAGAGAGCACCATGACCAATAATTTGAATTTTCCCCAGGAGAGCATGTAAATTAGATACTATGACATAAACCCATCTATTCTGACTTTATATATATCTATATATATAGATATATATAGATATCTTAATCTTATATATATTATATATACATATATATATTATCATCTGCCTAGTTTTCCAGATTTTTTGGAAGTTCTTTGTTCATGTTTGAAGTAATATTAGTTCATATTTTCACCTTCTCTGTCTCATATCTGCTACTTCCTTTATTTCCTTTATTTAATTAATTTATTATTTGAAGATACAGCTTTAAATGAGTATGTTTGGAAAGCCAAATTCCTAGTTGATATAATAGGGTACTCATTCAGGCTACTGGTTCTATCATATTCTTGTATAAGAGATATACTGGTTGGGATATCCTAATGTAATATAAAGGCTAGGAAAGGAAAAGTAAATATTTTGAAGTAAATACTTCCAAGACATTCATTGTTAGGTATAAATTAACCAGAGACTGAGAGTACTCCTTAAAACAACTCTTAGAATATATAAGAAGAAAAATAAGCTGGGGAAGGTATATGGAAGGCTCAGGTTTTAAGCAACTTATAGATCCAGTATTACATGGATTTTACTTCAGTTTAATTCAGTACATATTTATTAAGCATCTATTTATTATATTTAAAATATTCTTCTCAGTACCATTCAAGGTACATGATAAAAAAAAGTCACTATGCTTTGTCTTTAGGAAGTTTTTATTTTTATTATTTTTTTAAATTTATTTATTTATTTGACACACAGAGAGAGAACACAAGTAGGCAGAGAGGCAGGCAGAGAGAGAGGGAAGCAGGCTCCGTCTGAGCAGAGAGCCCGATGTGGGACTCGATCCAGGACCACTGGATCATGACCTGAGCCGAAAGCAGAGGCTTTAACCACTGAGCCACCCAGGTGTCCCAGGAAGTTTTTATTTTAATAAATAAGACTGGGATTGGTAAACTCATGGTACATGTTCCATTACTTTCTAATGTGGTATGGAGACAAGATAAGAGGATTCCTAGAAGATCTTCTTGTTCTTTAAATTCTACAGTGTTGTGAAGATTATTCTGATCAGAAGAATGAAAAGGTCAAAAACCACCCTTTTACAGTATAGCCTAAATTAAATTATATTATAGTCTAGCAAAATATCTAAAGTCTCTGTTTGATGTCCAGGAATGGGAAGGAAATGAATGAGGTCAAGATGGAGCACAAACAATATCTCGGTTCACTAAGGCTTCAAAGCTGAGACTAAAGGATCTTTCTGAAGACCAGTATTTGAGTAACTGCTTGGTCATGGTAGGCTGAAGAAAGCCACCTCAACTATCAGTGCCTTAACAGGAAGGGGGAGCACTGAACCACACAGTCACTCAGGGAACCAGGATAATTCTATCTTGTGTCCTAATCATTCCTAGGGTCTCAGAGTCCTCTGGTGAACCTCCTATATGCAACCACGTAACAAAGAAGTTACCCTGAGGATAACACAGCTGCTCTTAACTAATTCACCTCAGATGTGACACAGATCAATGACAGCCTCGTGTCATTAGTGAGAATTTCCTTCATGATCATACTTAGACGCAACAGGAATGAAGTATGTTAAAGCTGAATGCCAAAGAAAAAAATAGAATTTGGTGAATATATAGCATTTTCTCCATCACATTCTTCTAACTGATGGATGATGGCTAACCACTTTTTTCTTAGCACTCAAAAAATCTATTCTCCTTCCTGGTGGTTTAGAGTGGGCTCAGATACTCCCATCATTGTAGAGGAAGGAATTTAGAATTTCTTCATTGGTATAGAACAATTTCCTAAATTGCCACAGCTAAGTAAAGCCTTCTCAAAAGGTTTCTCTTTACAGATATATGATCCAAGATGAATGATCAAGAATATTTGGGACAGACAGAATAATGACCCCACCAGACATGTCTACATTATAATACATAGAACTGGTAACATTGTCACTTTACATGGATAAAGAGATTTCTTTATTTTAAGGATCTTGAGATGAGGAGATTTCCTGGATTATTCAGTTTACCACAGTGTAATCACAAGCATTCATATAAGTAAAAGAGAGAGGCAAGAGAGTCAGAGAAGAATATGTGATAACATAAGCAGAGGTCAGAGTGATATAATGTGAGAAAGACTCCACTGGCCATTAATGGCTTTGAAGATGAAAGGAGTCCCCATATGCCAAAGAATGGATGCAACCTCTAGATGCTAAAAAATGACAAGGAAACACATTAACACAGTTCTGCTGACACAATGGTTTTAACCCAGTGAAACCCAAAGGTCACCCAGTAAGATAGTAAATGTATCATAATAAAAACTGTAAGATAATAATTATGTGTTGTTTTAAGCCACTAAGTCTGTGGTGATTTGTTACAGCAATGATAAGAAAGTAATAGAGAGGTATAGGACCAAAACTGGTAATAACTAACACTGACTGAGTACACACTGTGTTCCAGGCATTTTTCCAAAACTTACAGTTGTTAACTCATTCAATTCTCAAAATAAACCTATGAGATACATACTATTCTGAGTCCCATAAGGCAATGAAGAAACTAGGGAATGGAGAGGCTAAGGAAATTGCCCTAAGTCACACAGCTATTAAGTAGTAGAGTTAGTATACTAATCCATTACTGGTATATTATTAAAGAAAGAGTTGAATAGGATAAGTTAACTTGAACAGTCAATCAATGCCTCTCTCATGTGCACACACACAGAGTTACAAAATTTTGCATTTCCTTTCTTTAAGAGTCCAGGAATTCAAATTTCTAATATTATTTTCAGCAAACATATATAAAGGAAAGGCCAAACCACGTGGGATTTGGAGTCTATTTTTCCACACCTTGAATCTGGAGTTGGCCATGTGATTTGGTCAGTGGGACAAGAGCAAACAGGATGAAAGCAAAGTTTAAAATATTTGCACACTGGAGCTTACCTTCTCTAGCAGTTTTTGGAACCCAATTATCATAAGAAGAACTCAGGCCTTACCTATCAGATACTAGAAACATGTGGTCCAGTTGCCCCTATTATGCCAGCCAAACTCCTAATATCTGGGACCAAAAAACTGATTACAACCAGCCCTCTAGCTGGTGGCAACGACAGGAGTGAACCTTGCTTGGTAGGACCTCCAAGAGAACCATCCAGCTAAGCCCAGACCACATTGCCAACCCCAAGATCATGAATAAATTTATGCACCAAAACCCAGCACATTTAAAAGAAAAAGAAAAAGGCCATTGAGAAGTTACAGCCCTTTGGGAATCATATTCAATTCCTTAAGCCTTCTCAACTAACTACTATCTTCTAAGGAATTGTGTTGTATTTGATGTTTAAACATATTCACTACCCTCCAAACCTCTTTATAGGCTTTGTAAAAATAAAAGTAGCAATCTCAACGGGTGTGCTCTAAAGCAAAAGGAAATGTACTAATTTTAACCAAAAAGATAATGACATAATAGGAATATTATAGGTCAGAAAATTTTTAAAAGATTTGTTTAGCATCAACAATATCTGCAGCTTTACTAAAATGTTTAGCACTTCAATTGGGAAGGTCTTGGTGTCTTTTATCTATAGTTTCTGAATTCCCACTTTAGCATCTTTAAAACAAACTTTTTTCCTTTTTTTTTCCTGAAGAAAATTGTTTGGACTATAACTGAGGACATCATTAAAGCAATTTCTTTTAAATGTAGAGCAAGATTTTCCAAGAGTAAGTATGTTGGAGGAATTACAAGACCCCAACAGAAAAGTCCCATATTGTTGCTGCTGCTTCAATTCAATTTATTATAGTGCATTTTTTACCTAAAGCCAACCCATCACCATACCCTAGATTTCTAAATGTTTACAATGAAAACTCATGATTCTAGAAACCACACTATTGCTATTCATTTAACAATCTCCATTACATTTTTCAGAAGAGTTTATATGTTCCTAGAGTCACCAGAAAATTTTGTATCTTGCCTTTGATTTCACCTAGGGAAATTACACTTTCTTATTTCCCATAACCTTCTAAAGCAACAGTACAAAAATCAAATTGTTTTTCTAGAAGTCACCAATAATGTTTCACATTTTAAGCAACACAAAAAAAGAAGCCTGGTTCCGGCTCATTCAGTGATTTATGACTAACCCCTTCTAAGCAATTCCTATTTATACATTCATTTGTCGTGTCTCTTGGTGATATATTTTTGGCAGCATCACTGGACACAATATAGAGTGTCCCATTTCTCCCCCTGAATCATAAGAAAACATTTAGCAGAAGTGAAATGATATTGCCTTTTAATTTTCTTGTAGAAATCTGTGGTTTGTGTAACATGACTCAGTCCAGTTCTGATTAATGGGGATGCATTTTACTCTCTGCAACTGCCAAGTCCACAGGTATTAAAAGCTCTCACAATCCAAATACAGGAATTAAATGCAAAGCTCTGTGAGCTCAGAATTTACTGCTCTAAGGAAGAGATTACAAAGGAATTGGAAGTAAATCCAGTGGTAAATTTAAGAAGGTTCCTGAGCTACTGTTTCCTCTTGCAATGGATTCCTTGTGACCCTGAGTGGATAAGTTGCTGGGATAAGAGCTGGCCCCAAACTAACCTTTGTGCTAGCAGTGATGTAACCAATTACTCCCCAGTAACTATGTGAGTATCACATACAAATTTGGGGCTGATGTATTACATACAAAGGGTTATCCTGTTGGGACTGTCAATGGTGAAGTCATTTCTGATGTCAGTTATTCTCAGACAGCAAACCTGAACATGGAAACCATTCCTTTCAAAACATGCTCTGACCACATTAGTATCTCTGCTCAAACTTTCATCCTCTGTTGCTTATGAAAGTAAATTTAAAGGCCCTCGTCGGACATAAAATTATCCTTCAATACTGAAATTCTCAAACTCCAATTTCAGAGAAATCATCTCCTTTTTGTGATCTGAATTCCAATCCTTCCCCCTTGCTCCTTTTTGTTTATCGTGGTTCCCCTTACTGGAAAAAATATCTTACATGTTTCAAGGTTCTCCAATGTTGCTTCCTCATTGCCATCATCCACTTTCCACAGATGGAATGAATATCTTTATCTTTTAAAATGCGCTAGCATTTCCTGCACGTTGGACTACTGCATTAGCCAGCTCTGATGGCTACAACATAGTACAATAAGCTAGATGCCTTAAACGACAGAAACTTAAATTTTATTTTCTCATAGTTATGGAAGTTAAAGGTCAATATTCTAGCTGATTTGGTTTTTCCTGAGAGCTCTCTTCCTGATTTTCAGATGGTTCCCTTCTCACTACGTCCTTACAATTCCCTTTTTTTTTTCTGTGGGTGTATACAAAGAGAGCAATCTCTCTGGTGTCTTTTCTATAAAGACACAATCCTATCGGATAAGGGCCCTGCCCTCTGAACTAATTTAACTTTAATTACTACCTTACAGATCCCAACACCAAATATATCCATACTGGGAGTTAGGGCTTTAGCATATGAGTTTAGAGAGTACACATCCAGACCGTAACAATTAACTGCTATTTCTTTAATTCAGTAAAATACATTTATTAAGTAACAATATACCACTATACTAGGTACTGGGAATAGAAATAAGAATAAATGGAAATTCCTGATCTTAATAGGTCAAAAACTGATAAAAGATATAGGAAAAGAGTATTTACTATTATCACAACAAGATTAAGGAGCATAATCAGTCATTATAGGAGTGTATATTTAATTTCCCTTTTAAGCTACCTAAGCTAAATGTAAGATTGGTCTCCTGAGAAAAGATGGGTAGAGATTTTAGGCTTTGACTCTTGATAAGATGTTCACCTCTGGAGGGAAAAAAAAAAAATGTTTACCTCTGGAATGATTCTAACTTATACTCTCAGAAATACATACCTATATAATGGTCACTCCAAAAAAGATATTTCCCTTTCATTATTAGCACCATTCTCAGCTTAAATCCCTAAGTAGTTCTCTACTGGGCCCTGCTGGATTAAATAACTAAAAACCATTTTTCTTATCTCTTATCTTCTATTATTTAGGGCAAAAGTAATCCTAACATCCACTCCAGGCATTCCTCTAGCTGGGACTTACCTTGTTACATTTGTCCTTCCAAGGATGCCACTTCCAGACCTCATTTTACCATGACCAAAGTCAGAGAGTGGAGGATGAGTCACAAAGTAGATCCGAGTTTAATACTGTATCTGTCAGAAAATACACTACTCTCTGTGGTGATTTTGTTATTCATCCTTCAAAAATCTATTTTGTTCTTGGGGCGCCTGGGTGACTCAGTGGGTTAAAGCCTCTGCCTTCGGCTCAGGTCATGATCCCAGGGTCCTGGGATCGAGCCCCACATCAGGCTCTCTGCTCAGCAGGGAGTCTGCCTTCCCCTCTCTCTCTGCCTGCCTCTCTGTCTACTTGTGATCTCTCTCTGTCAAATAAATGAATAAAATCTTAAAAAATATATCTATTTTGTTCTTGAACCAGAACAGCCCCTCTGAGAGGCCTCCAGGAGATATCACTAGAGATGAGGGTGGGTAACCCATCCCAAGGTCTGTCACTAATTTCTCTCTCCCCTTATATATATAAATCAGTACTGAACCCAAGACCTGGCCATAGTAGGTGCTCAAACAATACTTGTTAAATGACTAAATGAAATAATTGCTAACTTACTACCTGCCAAAAAATGTATTTTCTTTCTTAGACCTGGTCATAAACAAACCATATAATTTAATGTTTGTAATTGGACTTGAAAATTATTGAACTAACCTCCCACTCATTCTCCTTCCATTTGAGTATTATAGCATGTTATATACATAACTGGATAAAATCTATCCTCTGTAATGCACAGTAACCTTAGGACTCCCAGAAGACTGCTTGAGACAAGAAGACACCTGCTGCTTTACAGCCCACATTCAACAATAGCCCAGATTGCTGGGACTAGTTGCATGGACTTCTAATCAAAGCTTGTTGCAGCAACTGCTCCCTCAGCACATAAGCACCTACAAATGGAGTGTTGATCATATTGCATAAGGCTTTCCAGAAAAGGATCAGTGCATCAGAAATATGAAAAGGACAGATTGTCCTGATCTCCAGCTTAACCTCAGAGCTAATTGGCAAGCAGATTTCCACTGAATTTACCAATCTTTCAACAACTATTTATAGAAGTAGTTTGCTATGCCGAAGGCCTGGATTAACATTTTTTCCCAAAATCTTATTAAAATTTTCAAACATAGAGGAAAATTGAAAAAAAAAAAACCAACTTACTGTGAACACCCATACTTATGCCACTTAAATTCTACAATTAACATTTTGCTACATGTGCTTTATCACATACTGTTTATTGTGGAAAGAATGCTTGTGTCCCTCCAAAAATTCACATGTTGAAGCTCTAATCTCCAATGTGATGGTATTCAGAAATGGTCCCTTTGGAAAGTGATTAGATTAGGTCACAAAGGTAAAATCTTTATGATGGGATTAGTGACCTTAAATGAGTAGGAAGAGAGAGGGAACTCCTTCCCCCCAAGCACAGGCTGTCTGTAAGCCAGAGAGATCTCTCAACAGAAATCAAATTCATTACTCATATTGTTTGAAAGATAAGCATTTGGTATATGAGTTATATATCAGAAACCTAATGCTGCCATAGCTAACTCCCACAAGCCTGGCAGCTTAAAACAACACATGAGTAGAAGACCAAGATGGATGAAATCAGGGTATCAACATGGCAGCATTCCTTTCTGGATGATCTAGGGGAGACCAGTTCCTTACTCCTTCTGGTTTCCAAAGCCTGCTTACATCCCTTCCCACACATTCAAGGTCAACAATCTCATCACTCTCACTTGTGCTTCAGTACCATCACCTTCTTGGACTCCGTCTTCCCTGCATCCCTCTTACAAGGACTCTTTTGATTATATTGATCCAGCAGAATAATCCAGGATAAATTCTCATCTCAAGATCTTTGACTTAATCACATCCTCTTGCCATGTTAGATGCCACCTGCACAAGCCCAGTCGACCACAAGTTGGGGGAGAGTAATAGGTGAATTCAACAATACCACGTGATTAGAATATTGGTTTGAAAAAAAAAGAATTAGGTATTCTTCCTTGCTCACCTAAAGCTTTGTACCATTTCCTTTCTTTATGTATTAGCCATGTGGTGGGGGTGGGGTGGGGGGGGATTGTTCATGATTGAAACACCATACAAAGTGGCTTAAACAAAAAACAGAGGGTGAATGGGTTGGCTCAAAGAAGTGCAATTGGGTCCATGTCCTCAAACATCATCAGGAATGTGTTCCCTTTTTATCCCTTGACTCTTCTTTCCTCTGAATTTTCTTTATGCTTGGACAGTTGGACAGGCAAAATAGCCATAAGCAGTCCCAGGTACATATTCTAAGTAAAGATCCCAATGTAACGAGAAAAGTTCCTCTCTGAATAAAAGAGAATCTAATTTCACCAATAATCCTAAAAATCTCAGGACCAGCTAACGCTGATAGACCTGATCCAAGTCATGTGCTCCTGCCCAGAATCAGCATATGTGGTCAGTGTTAACGGAATCACATAGAGTAAGAAGAGAGGATAGTGTTTCTCTAAAAGCAAGTCAGGCCAGAGAAAGGGGACACAGATGCTGGGCAGGCAAACTCCACAGATGCCCTTCCCAACTTCTTCTGCAATGATCAGAAATCAGCTCTCCAGAGCCCCTTTTGGATGTGAGAACCCAGATACTTGTGCCTTCAGCTTCAGTGCCATGGTGGGCAAAGTCTCCTGGCAGTGACAGAGTGCTATACAGCCAAACTATGACTAGATTTAGAAAGAGAACAGAGGTATATTTCATTCCCGGGTATGAAAATCAATCTGCTCTTCTGCAGCTATGCCTACTATCCTTTTTATTTTTGCATGAAGAATGATTATTATGTTTGCTCAGGGTCCAGGGAACCATTCGGAGGCTCAGAAGCCCAGATTTATAGACAGGGGCTCAAAAACAGAAAGAGAAATGAAGTGTTACAGATCCAGAGATCCTTTCTTCAGGTGACTCCATGGGTATCAATATACATATAATTGAAGCACAAGGGCTATGGGGGCAGATGGCTTGGGTGGAAAACCAGCTTCATCATTTTTGCATTCTGTGGATCTCATTCAATCTCCTTAAGCCTACTTTCCTTGTCTGTGAAACAGATCATAGTAGTCCCTAAGTCCTATGGCTACTTTAATAATGAAATATTAGCTACTGTATTAGGACTAATACATGGAATATTGGTCTATTATACACAGCTTATTTTGCTCTACAACTGAGAGATGTAGAAAACTTGCCCAATATCACACAGATATTGGTGACCCAGTAGGGACTAGAATCAGCATTCACTCAGGTACAAAATTAACTAGTGATAAAGTAACAGAATAAAACTAGCTATCCTTAGGTGTTGAATATTGACAATTTTTTCCAATGTATTTGGGCTTTATAAGCATTATTTCATAAATACTTCACAATAACTGTAAAATGATCCTTGCTAGAACATATGAGAAAACATATGAGAGGGTCAGCAAACTTCAATTACTTGCCCCAAAGCGCAGTTTTTAAGTAGTAAAATCAAATATGCCTTTAAACCTCTGTACATTCTTATTGACCCTCCTTATTTGTCTGAGCATGAGGAATCCAGATCAGGACAAGGAGAACAGTCATGAACCATGTTGAATGAAGATGCATAGTTAGAATTCCCAGCAAACAGGGGTTGCAAAATTAATAGCAGAGGAGTTTGAACTCAGGTAATGTGTAGTTTAAGTATATAACTTAAATATATAGAATGGAGAACACTTATTATATACTTTTTTATTATGGATAATGCTATTCAGCTTAGTTTGTTATATTAGTATAACCATTTCCCCTATAGTATTATTCTCGACTTTATACATGAGGAATCCTGGAAACAGAGAAAGTGTAGCAATTTTCCCAGGATCAGCTGGCTAGTGAGGAATAGCACCAGGACACAAACAGAGGACTCCCCATGCTGGGTCAGTGCTCCTTCCATAAAGTCACACACACACAAAACCAAACACATACCCAGCGTGCAGCTGCACAAGCCTGCATACACATCTCGGCAGGACTCACGTGCCTGCAATTTTCCTCCTTTCTCACTCGTTACAGTCTGCTGTTCCCAGTGAATTTAATTTCTGCAATTTGCACTGTTTTTCACAGTCTGTTCATTTCCTAGAAGTGCTTGCTCAATAGCTACACTGTCACAATACCAGGCCTAAAGTACTTGCACAGTTCTCACACATACACTGCTAAATCTGAATTCAGGGAACCCAACCAATGCAAAATTACCGGAGTATTACCCATAGGCAGTAGCTTCCATATAAAGACACGATTCTAATTCTCAATCTTTAATCAGATCCACCATAAGTCAAGAGGTGATAGGAGAAAAGCCCAGTGGAACAGACTTGAAAATATTCTGTTGCTTATTTGTTGAGAGGGAAGTAAAACAAAATCTAATGTAGTATGTTTCCCATGTGTATGTGCCATTGTCTGCAATACAAGGATGACTATGACCCAGTCACTGCCCTCAAGAGGTGCACAGTCTAGTGGGAGAGACAGGCCAACCAACAGTTACAACTGTTGGTTGTACAACATAGTTGTTGTACAACATTCCTACAACATAGGAAGTGTGAAGTCAGTGCGTCACAGGAGCAGGGTCAACTTCAAGAATATATGATATGTGTAGTTGTGCTTAGTAGGGACCTTGTTTGGCTTAATGTTATACTGTCCTGAAATTCTTAGTAAGTTTTTTTTTTAAAGAGGATAAGGGGAAGGGGAAAACAGAGAGGGGGAGAAAATCTTGGACTCCATGCCCAGCATGGAACCTGATGCAAGGTTTAATCTCATAAGCCTGAGCTGAAATCAAGCATTGGATGTTTAACCAACAGAGCCACTAGGCAACACTTAGTAATTTGTCTAGGCAAATTTTCATTTTGCTATAAGCCACACAGATTATGGTACCTGTCCTGCACACATACTATGCTCCTCACCTGTGTTGATATTAATAGAAATGGCTCAGGAAAGGGTAATGCCCCTTGAAGGATGAGAAAGAATAAGAAAGTGGGAGAGGACTTTACCTTTATTTTGGCACAGAGGTATGAAAGGGCATGCAGAGGCAACAACTGCCAGCATTTATGTGTAAATGAATGAGAAGCCCAAGACAGGAAGCAGGATGCAGAGGAAGTGAGAATTAAAAAGAAGGGGCAACCTGAGGGTTTTGAAGGGGGGGGGGGGATGGGGGGGGGGGGGGGGGGGGGGGGGGGGGGGGGGGGGGGGGTTGGGGGATCCAGGTGGTGTGTATTATGGAGGGCACACATTGCAGGGAGCACTGGGTGTGTTGTAAAACTATGAATTCTGTTACGCTGAAAAGAAATGAAATTAATAAAATAAATAAATAAAAATCGGAAAAAAAAAAAAAAGGGGCAGCCAGAACAAGGGAGGCTTTGGATGGCATCCTCAAGATTGTGATGTCTATCTTAAAAGTGATAAGGAGCTACTAGAGAGATTACATGGGGCACTGATAGGTTAGCCCTCCATTTTAGAAAAATTGCTATGGGGAAAAAACAAAATTTAAAGAGGGTAAAGGTGAATCAGGGACTGACTACTTACGGAGGCAATTATAACCATCCAGCTAAGCAGTGAGAACAATAGGAGAGGAGTGGAAGTAATGAAAGAAAGAAGTATTTGGAAATAACATTGGTATAATAAGGCAAATAGTGGCAAATATTTCAAGTTTCCTATTTTATAATGGTTTTCCTCTTCTTTATGAATGAACCCGAGTTTTAGAGGGGATAAATAATGCCTCTTTACTTCTTTGAGGTTGGAAAATGTCATGTGATATAGTTCTGGACAATGAGCTATATACAAAGGCACTAGGCTGCCAGTGGAAGGTACCTTGTGGGAAAGCTTTTATTTTCCTGATAAAAAGGGACAAATTCAGATGAGGCATGTCTTTTTTTCATGCCCTTCCCCATTTCTTCTCATCTTGTGATTGTAAGAAAGACAGCACGTGCTAAGGAAGGAAGAACAGGAAGATGGAAGGAGCTTAGGTCTTTAGCGATTCAGACAACCATTGTCACTTGCTTCTGATAGCTTATTTCTAAACTTTTTGTTACTGAGAAAAATTAAACTTTTTCAAAGACAACAAGTCTTAGAGGTGATGGAACAATAGCAGCATATATAAGTGTGGAAGAGAAAACTGAGCAGAGGATAGTGCAATAGAAGCCTGGAGTTTTCATCATTAGGCAAGCCGGGTCTGGGACAGCAAGCTGGAAGGCCATGGGCAGCTCAGGCCTCCAATAAGATAGGAAACAAGAGTGGCTGAAGTAGACTTCACTTTCAATTTTTTCTGGAGGCAACTTTGAATAAAATAAACATTATATTTACTAGTGAAATACTATTGTACTTCAGGGCTCAGTGAAGGTAGTAAGTAACATAAAAAGACACATTGTTAGTGAGGTGTGGAGCTGAGACTTTATGCCATATCCCACCATCCCTGAAGCCATAAGAGAACCAAGCAGAGAAGAGAAGCTGGCAATAAGTATGTGCAGGCAGCAGAGAGCCTGGTGTCTGACAGGCAGCAGTGAGAAGAAGCACCCAACCATCATTCAGGGAAAGAGGTAGACATGGCCAAAAGCAGATCTAGATCACCCACTAAAAAGAGTAAGGAGTCTGGCCAAGGGACCAAGAGATCAAGGGAGACAAGCAAATACCTCCGGATCCTAAGAGAAAATGAGGCTGGGAGAACAAAGCTGGTCAGTGATCCATGACTTCAGAAAGCCATATCTGGAACCCAGGCCTTGGGTATGAGTTACATATGGCCAGATGGTAGGAAAATGAAGTGTCTTTATACATGCCACCAAAGAAGGGCAAAACTCTAAACTTTCACTATTCTGTCCCTCTAATCAATAGAATAGGAAACTAAGTATAAAATTATCTTAATTAGCATAATTCAGAGTGCTTATCACTGTCAGCCTGTGTGAATCACTGTTATATATCTTATTTCTTTCCATATATTATCTCATGGATTAAGATTTGGTTCTTCCACTTTCTATTTACTTTCTTAAAGTAGACAAATGTCAGTATAGCTGACTTCAAGCTATACTACAAAGCAGTGATCATCAAGAGAGTATGGTAATGGCACAAAAACAGACACATAGAGATCAATGGAACAGAAGAGAGAGCTGAGAAATGGACCTTCAACCCCATGGTCAACTAACCTTCAACAAAGCAGCAAAGAATATCTAATGGAAAAAAGATAGTCTCTTCAATAAATGATGCTGGGAGAATTGGAGAGCCATATGCAGTAGAATGAAACTGGACAATTCTCTTATACCATACACAAAGATAAACCCAAGATGGATGAAAGATCTAAATGTGAGACAGGAATCCATTGAAATCCTAGAGAACACAGAGAGTAATCTCTTCGACATCATCCACAGCAACCTCTTTCATGACATGTCTCCAAAGGCAAGGGAAACAAAAGCAAAAATGAACTATTGGGACTTCATCAAGATAAAAACCTTCTGCACAGCAAAGGGAACAATCAGCAAAACTTTTTAGAAGGCAACCTGTGGAATGGGAGAAGATTTGCAAATGACATTTCAGATAAAGGGCTGGTATTCAAGATCTATAAAGAACTTATCAAACTCAACAACCAAAAAACAAATAATCCAGCCAAGAAAAGGGCAGAAGACATGAACAGACATTTCTCTAAAGAAGACATACAAATAGCCAACAGACGTAAGAAAAAATGCTCCACATTACTTGCCATCAGGGAAATACAAGTCAAAACCACAATGAGATACCACCTTACAACCAGTAAAAATGGCTAAAATAAACAAGACAGGGAACAAATGTTGGTGAGGATGCAGGAAAAGGGGAACCCTCTCTGCAAGCTGGTACAGCCACTCTGGAAAATGGATACTCCTCAGGACATTAAAAATAGAGCTATCTTATGACCCAGCAATTGCATTACTGGGTGTTTATGCTAAAGATACAGATGTAGTAAAAAGAAGGGGTATCTGCACCCTAGTGTTCATAGCAGCAATGTCCAAAATAGCCAAACTGCGGAAGGAGCTGATATGTCCTTCAGTGGGTGAATGGATAAAGAAAATGTGGTTCATATACACAGTGAAATATTACTCAGCCATCAGAAAGGATGAATATCTACCATTTACACTGACATGGATGGAACTTGAGGGTATTATGCTAAGTGAAATAAGTCAATCAGAGAAACAAAATTATCATATGGTTTCTCTCATATGTGGAATATAAGAAACAGTGCAGAGGACCATAGAGGAAGGGAGGGAAAACTGAATGGGAAGAAATCAGAGAGGGAAATAAACCATGTAAGACTCTGGACTCCAGGAAACAAACAGGGTTAGAGAAAGGGAGATGGGTGGGGAATGGTGTAACTGGGTGATGGGCATTAAGGAGGTCACTTGATATGATGAGCACTGGGTGATATACTCAACTAATAAATCATTGAACATTATATCAAAAACTAATGATTTAGTATATGTTGGCTAATTGACTTTAAATTAAAAAAAAAGAGTGTATAGATTTCACTGCTTTTCAGCTACAAATTATTATTATGAAAACCACCATTCCTTAAACATTTAACTATTGGCCAGGCACTGAGCAAAATGCTGTATCTATGTCATTTAATCTATTAAAATTATATCTGTATCTGTAATATAACTTAATCCTCTCAAAATCTATAGAATAGATATTTTAAGTATATGGATTTGCAATTCCCAGTGTCCTAAAGTGGCAGGACTGTGATCTAAAATGGGCTTTGTACCAGGAAAGATTGTATAATAACCATGAAAGACTAGTTTCCTAACACTAAGAGTTGGTTCCAAAACCAGTGCCCTGGTACATAAGCCAAAGATCTTGTCTTTCAAACTCTCAAGAGAGCACTTTTTCAAAATTCTGGAACATGTTTAGATCTGATTACAGACATTGGTTGGTCAGTTAAAGCATACTTGAAAGAATAAGAGCTGTTGGTAGTTTATCTGGAAAGTGACCTAGTACTCACCTGACAAGTCTTTTATCTATCCTGCTGGAAAAGATAATGTTGTGAGAACAGTGATGGAGAAAGTATGGTGTGGCTTCATGTTCAGAAAAACTAGCTCCTTCTAGAATTCTGAACTATTGTGCCCTGGGAGTGTAGCAGTATCTACATTCTTGGGAAAAAGTAATGTTAGCATTAACAAACTAATAAAATTTAAATAAATCCTTTTCTATATCTTAACATGTGTCCTTGACCAACTATTAACAATAAAACTATTCACTACTCACAATTAACAATGAAAACAATAGTTATTACTTACCAAGTATATCCTACATGCCTTTTATTCATTAGCTACTTAATTTTACTTGTCTTTTGTTATTATTAACATAGAATATATTACTTGATTTAGGGGTGCAGTTCTGTGATTCATTAGTCTTACACAATTCACAATGCTCACTATAGCACAAACCCTCCCTGATGTCCATCACCCAGCCACCCCATCCTTCCCACCTCCCTCCACTCCAGCAACCCTCAGTTTGTTTCTTCAGATTAAAAATAATCTAATTGATAAAGTTTATAATCTCCAATGAAGATGAAGAAACTGAGGCATATAGTGGTAAAATAAGTTATCTAAGTCACCACTGATTAATGATAGAGGTACAATTTAAACAGATCTGTCGATCTAAACCCATGTCCCTAAGTTCTCAGTTCTAGGCTCTGTGTCCCTTTATTTGAACAAAAGTTGTGCTTTGTCACAGCCTTGCACCTACTCATGATGACTAAGAATGTCTTACCTGCCAGCCACCAAAACCCAAACAAAATTTAATCAAGGCTCACTTCCTTCATTAAAAATGCTTTAATCCTTTTTTCCCCTTATTTTCAACTAAACATGGTCTCCTTCCTCCAAATACAAATTTTACTTGGTTGGCCTATTTGTGGTGTTTGTATCTGCTTTGACTATAATTGAAATTCTTCAATTTAGTTTCCATCTCTTATATTTCCATACGTACTTCTGCCCCAGCTGTCCTCCCAAGGTGCCACGTGTGCAAGGCACCCTAAGAACCACCACCCTGGTTTGCACCCATTTATCTCCAGCTGCCCTGCCAGGGCACACCACTGTGAAGAATGTCTGAGGACTCACAACAAGTGCCTGCTTCACTTCAGCTATCCTACCAGGCCACCCTCTGCAGACCACCTGACCCATTTCTGCTTTAGCTCCAGCCAACCTACCAAGGCAGCCTGGGTGCATAGTTCTCATTGATTCCCAACCCACAACTACTATAGCTCCAGAAAGACAGCCCAAACTATCAGGCATACACAGTCCACACAGAAGACATTCCTTTATAAGGCCATTCCATCAAGACTAGAAGAGAGAAAGAAAGAAGAAAAGAAGGAAGGAAAGGAAAGAAAAAGAAAGAAGAAAAAGAAAGGAAAGGAAGGAAGAAAAGGAAGGAAAGGGTAGAAGAAGTAGTTGTTCCACTGACTTCACAGAAACAAAGAAAGTCAAAGAAAATGAGGAGGCAAGGAATATTCTCAAAATGAAAGAATAAACTACTACCCCCCAAAAAAACACTAAACCAAACAAAGATGAGTACTTTACCTGATAAAAATGTTCAAATAATGGCAATAAAGAAAAGAGTGGATGAATTCACTTAGAAGTTCAACAAAGAGACAGAAAATATAAAAATGAAGCAATTGGAGCTAATGAATGCATTAAATGAACATAAAATATACTAAAAGGAATCAATGGCACATTAGAAAATTCAGAACAGATCAATGATCTAGAAGTGATCTAGAAGACAGGGTATTGAAAAGCACACAAGCTAAACAGCAAAAAGAAAAAAAAAAACAACCTTTTTTTAAAAATGAAGATAGGTTAAGGGAACTATCAGGAAACACAAAGCATACTAACATTTGCATTATAGGGGTTCCAGAAGAACAAAGAGAAAGGAGCAAAATATTATTTAAAGAAATATGGTTGAAAATTTCCCTGACCTAGGGAAGGAAATAGACAACCAAGTCCAGGATTCACAGAGAGCCCCAAACAATAAAACCCAAAAAGGTCTATATCAAGACACATAATAATTAAAATGTCAAAAGATTAAAGAGAAAAAAACAACAACCTTAAAATCAGCAAGAGAAAAACACTAGTAGTGTACGAGAGAAATCTCATAAGGCCGTCAGTTGATTTTTCAGCAGAAATGTTATAGACCATAAGGGAGGGAGTGGCATAATAAAGTACTAAAATGAAATGTAGTCCTTCATAACTGAATGATAGTTTCCCAAAAGTTCAATGAGTCTGTCACCACTAAACTGGCCTTATAAAAATATTAAGAAGACTTCTTTAAGTAAGAAAATGAAAAATAGAAGAAAAAATATGAAAGGAAGAAAATTCCCAAATAAAAACAGTCATACATAATCAAAGAATATTATCATATGATCTCTCTGATATGAGGAATTTGAAAGGCAGGGCAGGGGGTCATAGCGGGTAGGAAGGGAAAAAATGAAACAAAATGGGATCAGGAGGAAGACAAACCATAAGAGACTCTTAATCTCACAAAACAAACTGAGGGTTGCTGGGGAACGAGGAGGTAGGGATAGAGTGGCTAGATTATGGACACTGGGGAGGGTACGTAAAAAAAAAAAAAAAAAAAAAAGATTACAAAAAAAAAGACATACAATAAAATTAGTAGATCAACCACCTTATAAAGCTAATGTGAAAATTAAAACACAAAAATAGAAAATCAAGTATATTTAAAAAAACTAGCATAGTTAGTCAGAAAATAAAAAATGCAAAATATGAAAAAACACATAAAATATGGAAGTGGAGAATAAAAATGTACCATTTTTAGAGTGTTTTTGAACTTAAACAATCAACTTATATAAACTGTTATATATTTGGGTTATATAAGAACCTCATGCTAACAACAAACCAAAAACCTATAACAGATACACAAAAACTAAAGGAAAAAGATTCCAAGCATAACACTAAAGAAAGTCATCAAACACAAAAGAAGAGAGCAAAGAATAAAAAAGAACTGGAAAAACAACCAGAAAACAATTAACATGGTAACAGCAAATACCTATGAATAATTACTCCAAATGTAAATGGTCTATAGGCTCCAATTAAAAAATAGGGTGACTAAATGGATAAAAAACAGGACACATCTATATGCTGCCTAAAGGAGAGTCACTTTAGACTCACAGACACAGACAGATTGAAAATAAAAGGATAAAAAGATATGCCATGTCAAGGTAAGTAAAAAAAAAAAAAAGCTGTAATAAGAGACAAAGTAGGTCATGACATGATAAAGAGAAATAAGAGATACCTGTATTTGAAAGGAAGAAATAAAATTTTCAGTATTTGCAGATGATATGACACTATGCATAGAAAACCCAAAGACTCCATCAAAAACTTGTTAGAATAAATCCTACAGGAAGACAACAATTATAAATATATTTGCACCCTGCATAGCAACACCAAAATATATAAAGCAAATATTAACAAAGTGAGAAATTGGATAGTAATACAATAACAGTAGGGGATTTTAACACTCCACTTATGTCAATAGATAGACCATCCAAACAGAATATCAATAAGGAAACAGTGGCTTTGAACAACACACGTGCTTAGATGTACCTAACAGATACTTACAGAACATCTTATCCAAAACCAGCAGAATACACACTCTTTTCAAGTGCACATGGAACATTCTCCAGGATAGCTCACATGTTTGGCCACAAAACGAGTCTCAATAAATTTAAGAAAATTGAAATCATATCAAGAATCTTTTCTGACCACAATTGTAAGAAGTTAGAAATCAAGTACAAGAAAAAAGCTGGGGAAAAACACAAACACATAGAGGCTAAACTACATGCTACTACTTAAACAATATGTCAATGAATAAATCAAAGAGAAATTAGGAAATACATGGGGACAAGTGAAAATGAAAACACAATAATCCAAAATCTTTGGGACCGAGCAAAAGCAATTTTAAGAGAGAAGCTTATAGCAGTACAGGTCTAGTTCAAGAAACAAATTCTCAAATGACTAGCCATACACACACACACACACACACACACACACGTGCACAATTCAGGCCAATATCCCTGATGCACATAGATGCAAAACATTTAACAAAATATTAGCAAACCACATTTAACAATGATTTAAAAGGACCAGTCAATTGGAATTTATTCTGCAAATACAGGAAGTTTCAATATTCACAAGTCAATCAATGTAATATATCACATTAACAAATGATAAAAATCATGTGATAATCTCAAAGGATGCAAAAAAGCATTTAACAAAATTCAACTACTGTTCATGATAAAAACTCAAAGTGGGTTGAGAGTGAAGATACCTCAACATGATAAAGGTCTCACATGAAAAACCCACAGCTAACATCAGACTGGACAAAAACCATATTTCCTCTAAGCTGAGGATGTCTATTCTCACAGCTTTTATCGAACAGTACTGGAAGTCCTAGCCACAGCAAGTACACAAGAAAAGAAATAAAAAGCATCCATTTTGGAAAGGAAGAATTCAAATGATCACTATTTGCAGATAACATAATACTATATGGAAAACCCATAAGACTTCAGCAAAAACAAAAACTATTAGAAGTAGTAGATGAATTCAGTAAGTTCCAGGATACAAAATTAATACCCAGAAATCTGTTGCATTTGTATGCACTAATAAGGAAGTAGCAGAAAGAGAAATAATTCCACAGTTACAATTTACAGTTCAGGTCTTTTGCCCACTTACTAAATTTACAATTCCACAATTTACAATTGTTCCAGAAAGAGTAAAATACCTGGGAATAAGTTTAACCAAGGAGATGAAAAGACCTATACCCTGAAACTATGAAACACTGACGAAAAAACTGAAAATGACACAAACAAATGGAAAGATAGTTCGTGCTTTGGGATTGGAAGAATTAGTATTGTTAAAGTATCCATCTACCCAAAGCAATCTACAGATTCAATACAATCCCTATCAAAACACCAAAAGCATGTTCCACAAAACTAGAAAAGATATTGAAATTTCTATGGAACACAGAAGACCGTGGACAGCCAAAGCAATCTTAAGAAAGAAGAACAAAATTGGAAGTATCATTTTTCCAGATTTCCAGATAGACTACAAAGTTGTAGTAATCAAACCATTATGGTGCTGGCACAAAAACAGACACATAGATCAATGTAACAAAATAGAAGGGTCAGATATAAACTGAGGCTTACATAGTCAATCTACAACAAAGGAGGCAAGAATATACAATAGGGAAAAGATAGTCTCTCAATAAATGATGACAGGAAAATAATTAGGCAGCTACACATAAAAGAATGAAAATGGACAACTGTCTTATTCACAAAAATAAATGCAAAATAAAGACTTAATGTGATACCTGAAACCATAGCATTCCTAGAAGAGAAAAATAGGCAATGATTCCTTTGACATTGGCCTAACAACATTTTCCTAGATATATACCTTATGTGAGGGAAACAAAAGCAAAAATAAACTATCAGGACTACACTAAAATAAAATGCTTTGCATAGCAAAGAAAATCAACAAGTAAACAAAAAGGCAACCAACTGAATGGGAGAAGATATTTGCCAATAATTTATCTGATAAGAGGTTAATATCCAATGTGTGTGTGTGTATGTGTATAAACTTACACAGCTGAAACCAAAACACCCACAGTATCTAATAAGTGAGCAAAAAACCAGAATAAACATTTTTCTGAAGAAGATACACACATGGTAAATCAATGTGAAAACATTAAATCCATATCACTAATCAGGGAAATGAGTCAAAGCCACAACGAGGTATCACCTTACAGCTATCAGAATAGTTAAAAAAACAAAAACAAAAAACAAAAACAAATAACAAGTATTGTCAAGAATGTAGGGAAAAGGGAACACTTACGTACTGTTGGAGGAGATGTAAACTGATGCAGTCACTATGAAAAAGTGTGGAGATTCCTCAAGAAATTAAAAATAGAAATACCAAATGAACCAATAATTCCACTACTGGGCATTTACCTCCCCCCAAAACCAAAAACACTAATTCTGAAACATAAGTGCTCCCTAGGTTTACTGGATGATTATTTATTACAGCGAAGATATGGAAACAACCCAAGTGTCCATAAACAGATGAATAAATAAGGAAGATGAGGTATTTATGTGTAATGAAATATTAGCCATAAAAAAGAATGAAATCTTGCCAACTGCAACAACATGGATGGACCTAGAGGGTAAAATGCTGAGTGAAATGAGAGTAAAAGACAAACACCATATGATTTCATTTATGTGTGGAATCTGAAAACAATATAAATGAAAAAACAAACAATGGAATCAGACCTATAAATACAGAGAAAAAACCGTTTCCCAGAGGGGAAGGGATGGGGGAATGGGCAAAATGGGTGAAGGGGAGTGGGAGGTACAGGCATGAATAAGGCAGAGGAATCAAAGGCATAGCATTGGGAATATAGTCATTGGTGTTTTAATAGCATTGTATGATGACAGATGGCAGCTGCAGTTGTCGTAAACATAGCATAATGTATAAAGTTGTTGAATCACTATGTTGTGTCCCTAAAACTATTGTAACATCGTTTGTCCACCATGCTAAAGGGGGGAAAAAAAAAAAGGATCATTCACCATGATCAAGTAGGATTTATTCCAGGAATGTAATGTTAATTCAATAATTGCAAATCAATCAATGTGATACATCACATTAATAAGAGGAAGGATAAAAGCTACAGGATCATCTTAATAGATTCAGAAGAAACATTTGACAAAATTCAACATTTGTTCATGATAATCAACAATGTAGGTTTAGAGAAAACATACATCAATGTAACAAGGGCCATACATGACTGAACTACATTGAACATTATACCAATGCTCAAAAACTGAAAGCTTTTCCTCTAAAATCAGGAGCAAGACAAAGATCCCCTTCTCACCATTTTTATTTGTCATAGTACTGGAAGACCAAACTGCAGCAATCATAAAAGAAAAAGAAATAAAGTAAATCCAAATTGGTAAGGAAACAAACTATCACTATTTGCTGATGACATGATAGTAAATAACAAGAAAATCCCAAAGACTGTACCAAAAAGATGTTAGAATGAATTCAGTAATTTATAAGATACAGAATTAATACCCAGAAATCAGTTGCTTTTCTATATACTAATAACAAAGTAGCAGAAAGATAAATTAAAAAACAATTCCATTTATAATTGCACCCCCCCCAAAAAAATACCAAGGAATAAATTTAACCAAAGTGATTAAAGACCTATCCTCTGAAAACTGTAAGACATTGATGAAACATATTGAAAATTACACAAGGAAAGGAAACAGAGTGCTCATGGATTGGAAAAGCTAATACTATTAAAATGACCATACCACACCAAACCATGTGCAGAATCAAGGCCATTCTAACAAAATATCAATAGCATTTTCCACAGAATTAGAACAAATATGAAAATTTGTATGGAACCTTCAAAGACCCCCAAAGAGCCAAAGTAATTTTAAGGAAGAAAGCTGAAAGTATCACGATTCTAGATTTGAAGATATACTACAAAGCTATACTAATCAAACCATATGGTACTGGTACCAAATAGACATATAGATCAATAGAAGAGAATACAGAGCCCCAAAACAAATCCACACTTATATGTTCAATTAATGTAAACAAGAAGCTGTAATATACAATTAGGAAAGGAAGTCTTTTTACTAAATGGTGTTGGAGAAACTGGACAGTTACATGCAAAAGACAGACACTGGAGCATTTTCTTACACTAAAAAGGGCAGAGTAGCTGAATAGATATTTTTCCCAAGAAGACACACAGAGGACCAATAGATACATGAAAGATGCTCAACATCACTAATCATCAGGAAAATGCAAATCAAAACCACAAGAAGTATCTCCTTACACCAGTCAGAATCACTAATATCAAAAAGACAAGAAACATGGAGGAAAAGAAGCTCTTGTGCACTGTTGGTGGGAATGTTAAGTTGGTGCAACCACTATGGAAAATGGTATGGAGGTTGCTTATAAAGTTAAAAATAGAGAATAATAAAAGATGAAGTGTAAGAGTAGGAGGACCCTGAGCTCACTTCATCCCACAGACATAGTGAAGCAACAACTACGTTTATTGCAAATAACTCTGGAGATGACCTGAATCTCACAGATTTTCTGCAGCTAGTCTTATCGAAGGCCAAATTGAAAAGGAGAGGAAGAACAGAGATGCAGACAGGAACCAAACACCTAGTATGACTGACCTCAAATAGGAGGAACATCACAAGCATTGAGGAGTGAGAGTATCAGTCCCATACCAAGCACAACTAACCCTGTGATCCATACAGGTAAAATGAGTCCCCATAATATCTGGCTTAGAAAATCAGCAGGGCTTAACTTCAGGAGAGCCAGAGAGGGCAATAGAAAACTGAGCCTACGCTCTCAAGGAGGCAGCATATGAAATAACGTACCTTGAGACACAGCTTGAACCAGTCATTTGAAAAGTGCCTCAGATATCCATAAAGGAGATTCATTGACTAACCAAAGGACATATGCCAAGGGGCAGGGATCTGCTGGACATTTCTCCAGGGACAAAAGTGCTGGTAGGAACCACTGTCTGTGCCCTCCTCAGGCTATATATACAGACACTTGTGGGAGCCAGTTCCAACAGTCTCTATCTCCACTGCTAGTCCTAGCATTCCCCTGCAGACGTGCCACACTTAACATGCCTGCTTGGTAGTAATTCCTCCAAAGCAGCTCCCTTTCTGTGACAACCAGAAGATAACTCAGGATAGAACTGGTGGCACACCAAAATGCCTCCAGCCCTAGGGAGGATAATTCCACATACCAGCATACCAGTAGTCCTTGCTGCTGGGCTTTTTAGATGGCTGCACAGGGATTAGGCTCTGCTCTTTGGTATGCCAGCAGGTGGGGCAGAGGCTAATTGCAGACAACTAGGCTGAATACCAGCTGCACCCACTAGCATGCCCACAACAATCAGGGTGCAGCCACAATCAGAGAAATGCACAGAGCCCACATGGAGACACTCCTGGAGTTCCTGGTTCTGGTAACCATTGGGGACTGCACAAATGGTACTGTAGGATATCTTCCACTTTCAAGACCAGGAGATATAGCTACCCTACCAATACATAGAAACAAGCAGAATGAGTTAGACAAAATGAGGGGAAAGAAGAATATATATCCCAAATGAAAAAAACAAAGTCACAGGAAGACAAGTAAATAAAACAGAGATAAGCAATGCTACTGATAGAGAGTTCAAAGTAATGGCCATAAAGATACTCACTGAACTTGAGAAAAAAATGAATGAACTCAGAACTTCAGCAAAAAGCCAGAAAATAGAAATAAGAACAAGCCAGGCTGAAGAATACAATAACTGAAAAATGAAAATTACACTAGAGGAAATCAACAACAAATTAGAGGGTACAGAAGAATAGATCAACAATCTGAAAGATATGGCAATGGAAAGCAACCAAACTGAACAGCAAAAAGGGAAAAAAATTTTGAGGAGAATACAGTTTTTT
>PISX010026184.1:0-25034 GCA_004024625.1 Mellivora capensis | reverse complement strand
GGGGTCTCTTCTGATTCCATACAAATTTTAGGATTATTTGCTCCAGCTCTTTGAAAAATACCAGTGGAATTTTGATGGGAATGGCATTAAAAGTATAGATGGCTCTAGGCAGTATAGACATTTTAACAATGTTTATTCTTCCGATCCAAGAACATGGAATGGTCTTCCATCTTTTTACGTCTTCTTCAATTTCTTTCATGAGTGTTCTGTAGTTCCTCGAGTACAGATCCTTTACCTCTTTGGTAAGAAGGGTTTTTAAAAAAATAGGTGGCCACAGGGTTGAGTCTTAAGCTGAGGAGGCAGCTCAGAGAGGATGTAGGGAACTAGAGACCATTTGGTATCACTGGGGTATAGGGGGGGGGGGGGGGGAAGTTCTGGGCCAAGGAGTTCATTAGTTCATTCTCCCATGAACAATATTGACTTTGCTGTCCATGAACCTTAGGGTGGTGGCTTTTGGAGAAATTGCTTTGATGAAACAGCATCCTGAGAACTTACAGCTGCCACCTTCAGCTATGGTGACTCTGATCAATGAAACTCACCAAAATATTTACATATAGGAAATTTCTGATGTAAAGAGAGGAAGTGTGCGTTCCATTGGTCCAGAGAGTCTTTTCAGGCGAGGAAAGCCATTGATGAGATGGTTGGGGCATTAAGGTTGGTCGGCGGAGGTAGAGGGAGTATGGGGAGGGGGGGGATCTAATGGGCCTGATTGCAAAGTGTCTGGTTGGCAAATAGTTTTCACTCCCTAAGCTCCCTCCAGGTGCCAGGTGGAGGGAAATCGGGGAGCTGTGTTAGGAGCTACTCCGTGGCTGAACTTTGATTCTTAGCCTGGGATCGATTAGGGAGTCTCACAGGTGCCAGCGCCAGAAGTCTGGGGTACAATGTGTAAAGCTTGGGATCTGCCGCCCTGCCTTGAGACTTTATCACGTAAATTGCTATCAATCCAGATGTTCATTTCCTGTGGCTTATACACTTGGGTTTTTGAGCCTTATGTGCAGGGCTTGACATTTATACCAGTTAGGTTTCATCTTGTCAGCTTTGACTCATTATTCCAGTGCCCAGATCCTTTCTGCTCCTGACTCTGTTGTTCGGTTCCCAGAATCCACTGTTCCCAGAACACTGTTCCCAGAATCGTATGTAATGGTGTATAGGGAACCATAAGTGCCACAGAATTTGGAAACACATTTGGGAAATCTTAGCAAGTGGGGAATGATTTGCTAATGAGGCCAAGGTATGTTTTAGATACCACGAAGCAGGCCAGGGTGTTTCCCTAATAGAAGGTAATCAAATTTGCAGGGTATTCCCCAGTGGTTCTTTAGGAAGATGTGAGTAGAGCATAACACTTTCAAAGAAGGCCATAGGTCGTCAACAGCCCTGCTGAGTGTCTGGCGGGAGGTCCTGCAGCAGCTGGCGACTGACTAATAAGGGAATTGGAGAGGGAGGGAAGGACCACGGTCTTTCCTGCACAGGCCAAGAATCACAGGCCCCAGTCAAGTGCCCTAAATACAGGGGAGTTTCAAGTGAAGTCATATCAGGGACAAAAATAAAAAATAGGCTAAATTGCCTCTGAAATGTCCATGAAATCACCTGTAAGTCCCAACCACTAGTTGGTTGGGCCTCCAGACCATGGCAACAAAGCCACATGAAGCGGCCCTGGGGGCCACATCTTAGGCCCCTGTGGGCACCTCTGAGGCCTCCCTGAGCACGAAACTGGGTCAGCCTGTGGTGCCCTTCTACTTGGCAGTCTCTTTCTCTCAGTCTGTCCGTCTCTGGCTGTCCATCTTTGACCAGCCTATACACTTCAATTCACAGACACCAAATGCTTCTGGGATGCGAGTTCCCTCAGCTCTCCCTCACACCTGCCCCATCCCGCAGTCCCCCCACCCCGGGAGGGGGGGCCTTACTCCTACTCCTCTTTCAACAAGCATTTGTCAGGTGAGTGAGAATGGGAGTGACCAGCAGCCTGATGGAAGCGCTGCTGCTATTCAGGGAGGCAAGCATCTGTTTTATCGTTCTAGTACATTTTTTTAAATGCAGATAGGCAACTTGCAGGGAGAAGTGCTTGGCAGGATGCAGGCAAGTTGGAGCCATAGCTTTCAGGCCTGGATTCCGGGGAAGGAAAGAACTGACCCCAGAAAGCCGGTGCAGTCCTGGGGCACCTTGAGTATGCTGACGATGGCGGGTTGAAAAGGACAAAATCCTTCCTGAGTATTGCTTGGCGGTTAAGAGTGTGGGCTACAGAGCCAGACAAGATGGGGTCAGATCCTGGCTCCTCTGCTTCCTAAGTATGAGATCCTGGGCTGATTATTTGGTCTTTCGAGACTTATTGTCCTCATCTATAAAATGGCAATAGTAATAGTGTCTGGAATAAATAAGCCAACACTTGGAAAGTGTTCAGAACAAGGCCCAGTACATATTAGGTGCTCAATAAAGAGTAGCTATAAATTATTATTATATATTCTTTTGAGTTTCACCACATCCCTGGGAGGTATTATTATCACCATTTCGCAGAAGAGGAGACTGAGGGTCAGAGAGGTCAAGGAGAGGCTCAAAGATCACGTGGACAAAAGGTGGCAGAAGCTGGACTTACACTAAGGTCATAGGATTATATGTTGCTTCACTAAGCATTTTGGAGCCCCCTTTGAGTCTCTGCATGAAATTATTTTACCCTTGTTATAGATATTCACATACTTTCCTTCACCAAGCATGCTTTGATCCCAGGTAGATGGCACCAAATATTTGTTGTACAATTCCACGGCCATGACTGAATTTAGCCAGAGCAAGGGAGGCTTATTAGTGACAAGTCTGAAACCCTGAGCAAAGGAAATCACTCCAAAGTTGCACACTGGAATCCTGCTGGAGTGGAATGTTGCTTAAAATTGTCCTGGCTCAGGTTCAACAGTAAGAGACACTTGTTTGCCCAACTTGTGGGCTTTGAAGGCAAGTTGACAGTACTGAAGTGCAGTTCACAAGGTCCAGACTGTCACTTTGTGGTTCAAGGGATGACATTTTATGATGTGCCCACAAAACCTCATCCAGTGCTGTTGAAAGTCTGTCATGAGGGGCCAGAAGGATGATTGCGTGCTCTTCTCCCAGGCTCGGGAGACGGGGATGCTGTTAATCAGAACCAGTCTGTGAGAGGAACACACACAGAGGAGAGTCCATTTTCTGGAAACACCTCTTAGCAGTCCCCCTGTGGAAAAGCTGTGGGGACTCTTCCCAACAAATATTCCCAAGCATCTACAGAGCTCATGTAGTAACGCCACCTGTATTGTGAATTTTCCAAGATGTCCACCATGAGATGGTGGAAGAGCCATCAGTATCGTCCCAGGTCTGACCCTAATGAGCTGTCACGTCTCTGAGCCTCACTTTCTCCTTTTGTACAGTGAGTGACTTGGACTTTATTTAGACCCCTCCAGCTCTAACAGTTTATTAGTTTGTGAGTCTGTGAACCAAAGTTTAAAAGTGGCCATGCTTCCTCATAAAATGGCGAAGATTGTGGTATAGAATCTGTGGCTAGAATCCGTGACTCTAGAGGCACACCTGCTCTAGAACTTTTTGACTTTGTGGTTTTCATCCACTTCCTTGAACTGACTGCTCTGGTTCAATTCCTTCCACCTGGAACCTTGCTCTGCCACCCAGAATTCCATTTAATTCCACAAGTGTTGACTGAAGACTTAACTTTGTTCCCAGCTGCATGGTTGGAAGGATGAATGAGACTAGTTTCCCACTTTGGGGAATCCACAGTGAGATAGTGAGGTCAAGACTTGCCAGAACGGGGCGCCTGGGTGGCTCAGTGGGTTAAAGCTTCTGCCTTCGGCTCAGCTCATGATCCCAGGGTCCTGGGATCAAGCCCCGCATCGGGGGTCTCTGCTCAGCGGGGAGCCTGCTTCCTCCTCTCTCTCTGCCTGCCTCTCTGCCTACTTGTGATCTCTCTCTGTCAAATAAATAAATAAAATCTTAAAAAAGAAAAAAAAAAAAAAGACTTGCCAGAACGTCTTTCCTCCAGAGATCTCTCTAGTACCTAAAACTAATGGTTCTCAAAGTGTGGTTCCTGAACCAGCAGCATTAACTTCACCTGGGAACTTGCTAGAAATGCAGATTTTTCTGGTGCCACCCTAGATCTACAAGGTCAGAAACTCTGGAAGTGTGGCCCACGATCTCAGTTTTTAATGCTTCTCTGGGGGCTTGGGAGGCACCTGCAGTTTGAGAACCACTGAACTGGTCCTCTCAGGGACAAGCTGCAAGACTGTGGTTCCGAGCCCTTAAGGGACCTGAGAAATTGTCTTGAAGAAAACTCAGTCACTTGGGCTGCCAAGACTCACTTTCCACTTGCAGTCACGGCTCCCGTGGAACCTCCAACCCCATTTCGAACCTTTGTGATGTTTTGGTCAATGCCCAGGCGTTGTGAAAATGCTACACTTGTTTTGACGGAAACTAACCCAGTTTAGCACACCATTCCCTGTGGAACCTCCAGGCTTCCCTTTAAATTGACTGTGATGTTCGATGGGATGTTGATATGGTGACTAAGACCCACAGCAAGAATCCCAACCCCAGACGACCTCCTGCTTCCAAACTTCTCCAGAGGAAGCATTCTTAGGGGGCCAGTCGGCTGTCTCCTCTCCTCCTTCCAAGCAGCCTTTCCTTCATGTCTCCCACCGTGGCAGGGTCTGAGCCTGGTTTCCGTTCCCCTCCACAGGCAGAGAACACTGGGCCACATTCTCCTTGCAGTACGTTCACACATCAGTGGTGGAGGGCCCGTGGCTCCTGGACAGGGGCCAACGCGGCTCCTGAGACCTGCGGGTCTGTCCTCCATGGCTCTGACCGAGGGCTACATGCTAGACCATAGGCACTTTTGTGAAAATAAAAAGAGGCACCCCTTCTAGGTACTTCTCAGGATGGATGCAGCCCTGGGGGCCCAGGGCTGGGCTGGATTTCAGCCATTTGCCTCATAAGGCAGGTGTCTATGGGGAACACGGACTATGCGGCCAGGAGTAACAGCCTTCTCCCCCGGAGAGAAGTGGGGGGCATTGTGGGCAGACAAGAGGGTTCCCACACCTGGGGCCCAAGGCCACCCTCTTCCCCTTGAATTCTCACTACCCCCTAATGTGGTGGGTGTTGGTGTGTCTCCATATAGGCTTTTTTCTACATTAGAAGAGATTTTCCAATTCTTGGTACCTCTATGTATCCAATGGGTATGACACTGCACTTTCCTCTTAAGAGCTTATTCTGAAACTCAGATGAGACCATAGGGATGAATGCGCTCTGGAGAAAGGATTTTGAAAACATCCCACGAATGGCAAGTTTTATATTGATCTTTCTCCCAGAGTCCTCAAAGGCGGCGTCTGGGGCCTCTGGTTTGAGAAACTCACTTTGAATTCACACAGCCCCAGCGTTAGACGTGGGTGCGGCACAAGCTTGGTCTCCTTGCCGGGATGCTGCTGTTCGGGGGTGCTTCCTCATCCCCAGATCGGAAGACTTATGAGGCCATAAGTGAACGAGGTATGTGACTCGCTCGGGGCGAGTCACAGCTTGGCAAGCCGGCCTGGACAGGATGACTTCATGGCGTTTCCCACTTTTAATTTTGATGACTGGGCTCACTGTTTCGTATTTGGCTTTCTCTCTCTTTCTCACAGCTGTGGTGACTGGGATTTAGGACAAGCATTTGGGATCCCTTCTCTAATCCCTGTCAAATCTGGATTTAGCTACAGAGTCTGGGAAGGGGAGGAGGGACTCTCTGCTGGCTGGAGGCAGTAGCTCAGAACATCTGAGAAATTCCAGCAGGGAGGCCCAGCCTCCACCCTCTGAGGCAGGAGGCCTCTCATCTCATCCCATATCAGCTTCTTCCCAGAATGTGATGAGTTTCAGCCACAGACTCAAACCATTTCTAGCCTTCTTGCTTGGGGGCTGAAGGAATAAGTATGGCGGGGGTGGGGGAGAGACTTGACATTGGCCTTTTTCCCATTTAATGGTGTCTTTGGTTGAAATGTTTCTTGGTCCCTTTTCTAGTTCTACTTTGTTCCCCCCCCCCCCCCAGTTGAGGTTGAGTCCCCCTCTCAGCAAGATTGGGGCAGCAATTGTCTGCAACACCTTCAATTGACTATTATGTGACTTCCCTACAGGTCAGCTCAGTGACATAATGTGACACTAACGTATTCTCAGACCCTTCATGGCTGGCTTTAGGTTACCCTCCAGCTCCATTCCTCTCTGCACCTCCTAGCAGTTTCTTCATGGCCCATTCCATTTCCACCATATTCCTGCCATCTTGGGCTTCTGTCCATGTGCCTCTCTCCATGTGTTCCTTCTCTTGATCCAAACACTGCATAAACCTAGTTCATGTCCTATCCCCTTGATCCCAGCCCACTAATATCCCTGTTCCTGGAACATCTAGTGTAAGCACCACACTGCTTCACATAATTATTTCTTTCTTTCTTTCTTTCTTTCTTTCTTCATTTGTTCCATTAGTTAAGTTCCCAAGGTGGATTGTAAGCTCCTTGACATTGGTCATTGGCTTGTGGTGTATTCCCTGCAGTATCCAGCCAAGCTTATGGGGCATGCAGTCAACAATCAAATCATCTTGACCCCGATCACATATTTGTCCCACCTAAAAACTGTATGGACGACTTTCTAAGAACTGAAGTATTTGTTTATCCTGCAAAAATAAATAGTTTCTCCTTGTAGGCAATACTCATGATCGCCCAGTCCCGCATATTATACCTTTCCAGCTTTCCCAAGGGGGGGAAGAAAAACCAAGGAAAATCAGAGTTCTGCAAGGTGATTCCGGACCCCTGGGCTTTCCAGTAACAGCCAGACTTCACTGGCCCTCAGCACTTCTCTAATGAGTTTGACCTCTCCTCTTTCCCCAGAGAGCTCCTGTGAGAATAAGCGAGCAGACCTGGTCTTCATCATTGACAGCTCCCGCAGCGTCAACACCCATGACTATGCCAAGGTAAAGGAGTTCATTGTGGATATCTTGCAGTTCTTGGACATTGGCCCTGATGTCACCCGGGTGGGCCTCCTGCAATATGGCAGCACCGTCAAGAATGAGTTCTCCCTCAAGACCTTCAAGAGGAAGTCCGAAGTGGAGCGTGCCGTCAAGAGGATGAGGCACCTGTCCACAGGCACCATGACGGGGCTGGCCATCCAGTACGCCCTGAACATCGCGTTCTCGGAAGCAGAGGGGGCCCGGCCCCTGAGGGAGAATGTGCTGCGAGTCATAATGATCGTGACCGATGGGAGGCCACAGGACTCGGTGGCTGAGGTGGCTGCAAAGGCACGGGACACGGGCATCCTGATCTTTGCCATCGGCGTGGGCCAGGTGGACCTCAATACACTGAAGGCCATCGGGAGTGAGCCCCATGAGGACCACGTCTTTCTGGTGGCCAACTTCAGCCAGATCGAGTCACTGACCTCTGTGTTCCAGAACAAGCTGTGCAGTAAGTCCTGCTCCTCTGGGGCTCTTTCAGGGGAATCATTAGGATTTCTTCTTTCATCTTCTAGCATAGAGTGTGCTAACCTCGTCCCAGGTACTGTGCTGGCAAGGGTGTTGGGTAAAGGCCAGGATAGACGCAGCGTGTCTTGGGATTGCAAGCTGGCTGAGGAGTCAGAGAGTAAGGCTATAATGACACAGGGAAGTACCCACAGCTGTGACAGAGGCATGGAGGAAGAATTCAGGCCAGGACCTCACCCAGGCCAGGGTGCTCAGGAAAAAGTCCCCGGGGAAGGGAATCTACGAAGTAAGTGCTCTTACAACTCTCATTTTACAGAAGAGGAAATTGAGACCCAGAGAGGTTCAATGACTTGTCCAGGGTCACACAGCACTGTGGTAGAGTGGAGGTGTAAGTCCAGGCATGCTGGTTCAGAGCCTACCTCCTGACCACTGTGTGCTACCCACACTTGACAGGTGAGTAGGAGTTTCTTGGCCACTTGGGGAGGTGGGGTTGCACCATGGCAAGAAGCCAGGAAAGGAATGATATTTCCGATGGATTTTCCGTGTCATTAAAACAATAACAACAGCAGCAAAGAACCAGTCCAGATTCTCTCTAAGTGTTATAGCCTGCTAAGGAGAGGTGACTCACAGTGTGAAAAAGGCGGACGAAGGGGTAGGCAGGGCAGTGGAGGCCATGGTACAGGTAGGGAGAGGATTTCGGAAGGAAGAAGGGTTGGGGCTCTGTGCTTCCAGCAGAACTGAAAAACCTGCTGGATCTGTGGGTCAGAGGAGACAGGCAGTCTTCCTGTGTGATGGAAGCAGGAAACTGTATTATAAAACTAGGAAGAGTTCAGGCTCTGGAGCCAGACTGCCCTTAATTAGGAGACCTGGTTCTGGCTCTCACTGGCTGTGTGGACATGAACATGGGCACAGCGGTGGCTTTATATCCCTGGGCAGCAAATTCCTACACCAGCCACAGCAAGGGGGAGAATGCTGAGGTTGCATTCCCAGGCCACCCCTGAGAGCACCAAAGAGACTTGGAAACGAGGCAGCCTGTGAATTGAGGCCCTGTCTAGAAGATGACCAAAACCTACACATCCTGGGGCCTGCCATTTTTGCCACCCAGTGAGAGGGGGCACTGAATCTGGGGACTGAAAAACACAGGTCTATCCGGAGCTTCCTGGTGACTCACTGTAACATGGGTAGGACTGATTTTAATTAACCTCTTGCTCCCTACTCTATCAGTCCCTGCTCTATCAGCAGGGCCTTTCCTCCCCTAATAGCTCCACCCAACCCAGGTCAGGCACAGATTAAGGCTCTAGTAGTGCTCCTGAGACACACCTTTCATGAACCAGCCTGGGAAAAGTCTATACTTAGTATAGCCCTTTGGGTCTCTGGTGTTAGGTGGGAGATAAGATTGACTTCCACAAAAGTTGACCCTATATGCCCAGTAAGTGTTCTTTTCTAGACCCTTAGTCAGCCTTAGCACTCCTTTGGACATTTATGTATTTGTTAATAAGATTCCTATTTCCTAGTTTAAAAACATCCAATCCTGCCAATGACCCAGTCTGCTAATTAGTGATTCCTTCCCCAGAACACAGTGCCTTGACCCAGTGGCAACCCATTAGACCTTCTGGAGGCCAGTGGAGGAGGCAAGATGTTTGCCTCCCGTTCAATCCCACCCCAGAGGCCAGTCCCATGGGACAGCTGATGTTCTTTGGAAACACCAATCACTCACCCATAAAATTTTACAGACGGAAATTTTTTTATTTTATCTTAGTAAAAATGGTTGGGATTCTTTTGCTTGAAAGGAACAGAAATTCAGTTTGGACCAGCTTTGGGGGTGGGGGAGATTATATTCTATTACCTCATGGAAATCAGGAGAAGAGTAATGAATGACGGCGCCACTTTCTCTCCATCTTCTCCCTCTGCCTCCCTTTCCTCTCTGTTCTGTTGAACCCTGTGCGGTATCAGGCAGCCCCCTCCTGGATGCCCTCCCTTCTCACCTCAAATGCATGGGGACAGCTTCAACAGGCCCCATGCATTTGAGGTGAGAAGGGAGGGCAGCTTCTAGAAAAAGGTGGGGGGGGGTGCTACACAGACAAAAAACTAAATGTCTGTACTGAGGGTCCCTATACACCATTCATGCCTTTATTCCACAGGTTAGAAAACAGGTCTAAAGAGCTACCCAACTTACCTGAACTCCCCTCCCTCAGTCAGGCAGAGGGGAACCAGGGTACAAATATGGCTTTTCATCCTGTGCCCTTTCTATTACACCAAGTTCCAGTCTCCTGCTTCCCATTCTTTCATGGCATACGGCCAGCACAAGCCTTGGGAACAAGCTGTCACTCCCAAACCCTCTGCAGTTGTTCTTGTAATTTCCCTGTTTGACAGGTGAAGAAAGTGGAGTTTAGGGAAATTAAGTAATTCATACGAAGTCATAGTAAGTGGTGAGACGGAGCATTCAGGCCATCTGCTTCTGGGGCCCTCCCGCTTCACCCCTGTGCTGCCTGCTGCCAACGGATGTTTGCTCTGTGTCACATCTCCTGTCCCCTTACTTCATCTACCAGGGTCCTGGTGAGAAGAAGGGCACCAGGCTCATCACCGGGGCTTCAACTGGTGGATAACTGCTATGTGATTGTTTGTCTGGACTTGAGACTGCCTTCACTACAGAGGAGAGGGACACACTGAGAGTTCCTCGGGAATGCCCCCAGGCTCCAGCAGTCCATGGTAGGAAGAGAGCATTTCCGGGGTGCAGAGCAAGTGCCGATTAAAAACAGAATGATGATTTTCCACTCGTAGGACTGTCAGAAACTGAACATCTTGATAATCCCGAGTGCTGAAGTTTTGGGGGGGTGTGGGCATCGTTACCCTCATGTACAGCTGGCATGGGCCACCTTGCAAGGCGAGTAGGCCACATCTATTCAAAGGGGGACCCAGTCCCAGCGAAACAGCTGCACCTGGGCTCAAGGAGTTGCGTTTGAGAACGTTCGTCAAGCATCATGAGTGTGAAAATGTGGGCACTGCTCAAATGATGGCTAATGGGGAGATGGCGAAATACAACGAGGAAGAATCAATCATAGGACCAATAGATCAAGTGATGGAAGGGAATAAGCTAGATCTCATGTATCTGATCAAATCTGAGATACACAGTCGATTCCCATTATTCTCAGAATCACGTTCTCTAAAGTATGGCGACACTGCATTTGCAAGCTCACAACCATCATCCTAAATTGTATTGCTAAGAATTTGAAGTTTTACTCCCTTTATTTATTTCCTACCTACTAGTAACAAGACATCTGTGTAACGTACACCATCAATTTCATCAGCAGCTCGGTTTTCCTAAGCACTGGATTGGTGGGATTGTTCTTAGCTTTTGAAAGCCTCTTTTATTTCAGCTTCATAAAAATATATTTCTACACGTGGGCATCTTTTTTGTTTATGAGGACACTTGCATAACTTGTAGCCTGTCGATAATGATGCTTGTTAATTTTAAATACATTCAAGTTGAATTATATTGAATAAAGTAATAAACTAAGATGTAAAAAACAGTGAGCATTTTTATGAGCTCCCAATAGACTTATGCAGGAATCGATGTATCTGAAAGCCAAAGGACTTCAGAAACTAAATGCAGATATTTTAAATTAAGATCAGATTAAAAGATTATGGAAACATGGAGCTTAAGAATGCATTCTTTACTCCACAATATTCTGTATGACACTTTTGCATATTAAAAGATTTCTCTTGGGGATTTATGGTCCTGAAAAACTGTTGACTCTTTGCCACGTCCTCATTTAACTAATGCTTCTCCTTCAACCCCATTGCTGCTACTGAAAATCTACGTATTAGCCAAAGCCCCCTCTGGTATCAGTAAACTTTCTGATTCCCCAGTTAAGCATTATTCGTTGAACCATGAAATATCTGTTCTTTTGCTAATCATTTTGGATCTGTTTTTATCAGCAGTTTCATATGTCAACCTGGCATCATTTCCCTTGAACCCTCTGTGGGCCTTTATCTATGTACTGCTAATGGCAATTATCTAGGACTGTCTTGTCCAGCCAGAGGCTGTACATCCCCTTGAGGGTAGGGACAGCATTTTGCTTTCCTTTGGGTCCTGCTTTCTCCTTCACAGCAGGTTCTGGATACACGTGGGTGGGTGAAGGCAGAGAAGGTGCCATCATCACCTTAACCCGCTGTGTCTTCCTTTTCAGTGGTCCACATGTGCAGCATCCTGGAGCATCGCTGTGCCCACTTCTGCATCAATACCCCCGGCTCGTACGTCTGCAGGTGCAAACAAGGGTACATCCTCAACTCGGATCAGAAGACTTGCAGAAGTAAGATTGCTTTGCTAATGTTATTGTACTCCTCCTCCACTTGAGTTCATCTGTGGCCCCTCACCCAACCAAGCCATCATCTCCCTAAGGAAAGAAAAGAGGCTTTATAACTCGTGTATTTTAGGTTGGCCTCCCCCCACCCCACCGCCCCCCACCATCGCAGTGCCAGGACCAGAGTCTGGCACATAGTAGACAAGCAGAGAGAGTTTGGAAAATCACTGAAGGCACCTTCTTAGAAATAACCTTTTTGAATTCATGAACTGGTCTCTTTTACTTCCAAGCTGTTCTTTAAGGGGACCCACTGGGGAGACTTTTTATCCACTGTCTCTATTAACTGTACCTCGAGGAATTGTTTCTCTATTTTATTCTCTTCTCTGAAGCATTGACTCTGGGTGAGTTATTAACATTGGCTGGGAATGATGATTCAAGTTCTGTTTTAGAGGTGTGCAGGGATCTAGTAGCTTTGGTGAAGGACACTTTATAGATCTTTTCATTAAAGAAAGGTCAAATAGGTAAGACGCAAAGAGAACTCACATTCTCTTTTTTTGGCCAAAAACAGACTGACAATGTACTGACATTGGAGCTAGCAAGCGGCAATCCGTCTCTTAGAATTACTTCGATGCTGAGTATGGGCTTATGTCTGTCTATATATTTTGTAAGTTGTAAGTAAAGCTACGCGTGGCTGCCCATAGACAACCGGGCCACCAAACCAGGCTTCCTTAAGATTCAAGACTCAAGCCTTGAGAGGAAGACTGGCCCCTACAGAGGAAATAAAACTCAGCTAATCTGACACACAGTTCATGCAATGCATAATTATTATACCACATGGTAAGCAATTAAGCATTAATGGGAAGCATTTGCACAAACGGCTGTAATTAGTATCACATTTATAGAGCCAAACTACATTTTCCTGTTTTCTCCTCACTTCATTTTCGGGGTTGAGAGTAATTGGATAGGGGCCTTCCTGTTCCCCAAGATGAGGTAACATCTGCTCGACTCCTCCAGTTCTGTGGCCGGTGGAAGCATCGAGACCTCGGACTCTGAATCTCAGGCACTCTGTGTTCTTTGGCTCCTGTCCGACCGCAAAATCCCAGATTTTTTGAGTGCAGCCTGAATCATTCTGATCTTCTGCTTGAACTTCTGACCCTTCTTCAGTTTCCACAACAAAAATCACCCACACCAAATACTCACGGGCTTAATAGAATTCTCTGGAGAGCTGGGGCAGCTCTGGCAAGGTCATCTCACCCACTGCTTGGCAAACAACCTAAACGTCTCTTGGACATCCTTGTACCTTCTTTGCACGGTCTGCCTGTCCCCTCTCCAAGCCTCTTCAGGAGCTCCCCCGCCCCCAAGGAGTTTCTCTGAAGAATGCTCAGCCATTAGGCCCCCTGCTAACTCCCTTCTTAGCAGCACAAGAAATTCCTCCCCTTGTCTTCTGCCCCAGTCGCCTGGTGTGGTCAGGGCATCTGTTGATGGCCACTTTCCAGGGGCTGGCTTGGTCCCGTCAGAGGAATTTTGAGACTAGCAAATAAGAAAAGAAAATGTTCTCCCCTCAGTGTCAGGAGCAAGACCTCCCCCACATCAGGTTCTGTCAGGCCCTGCCTGGTCCCACCTCAAGCCCTCAGCACCACCCCCCAACCCCCCACCCCCCGGGCCCTCCCCGGTGTTGGTCTGGCCTGGGCTCCCTCCCATTCAGGGCTGTGGGTGCAGAAGCTGCCCAGGGCTTCACACAGACTGACTGAAGGGCAAGGTGGTCCAGGACAGAGGGGCTCCAGCTCCAATAACTAAGAAGCACTCAGGAAACCGAGCCCCAGGTGTCACCCCCAGAGAGGCAGAGTCAGTGGGTCTGAGGCGGGTGTGGGCCAGGACTCTGCATTTCCCGTGAACTTCTGACATGAATGGCTGCCACACTCAGATTCACTGGCGTCAGGCAACAAGGGAGCCGGAGGGAAGGGCTTCGAGGTGGAGGGAAGGGAAGGAGCTGGAACCAGGGCTTTGGTGTCTCTCTGACCCAGCCCCTCTGGTCACCCAGAAGTAGTTCAACCGCCTGCACGAGCAGGACCAGACTTAGCTGCACTGGGACAGTCATAGAGAGTAGCTCTCTCTGTCTCTCTCTCTGTGTCTCTCTCTGACAAAGGTGGTAACTCTTTGGTCTGAAATGGTACATGAACCAGACTTCTTTTTCAGTCCCGGCATTGCTGCAGGTCAGCCTGTCTCTGCCTGAGCTGGTTATTGAAACTCCTTGACTCAACTTCCTCACCCATAAAATGGGGAAGCTGGTGACAAATTCATATCTATCTCGTCGATAAGTCTTTGTTAGCCTGTGGTTTTAGTTTGGTGGACAGTTAAAAGTTGTGCCAAGCAAAGGGTGGGCCATTCCTCGACCTCTGTTCAGGAACTGCTGGCAGGGACGTGTCCCTGCCAACATGGAGAGGGACTCAGTGGGCCTGGAGAGGAATGAGACATACTTCTTTCCATTTTTGAGCATGTAAGATGGGCCAGGCAGCATGCACATGACCGGAAATAAAATAGTGAATGAAACAGCAATATCTATGTTTCTTGGAGCTCACATTCCGGCATGGGAGTAATTCGAATAACTAATGTAACTGCAAACATGGCCTTGGCGATTGCACCAAAGTGACTGCAGCCGGTGCTCAGCTCCGCGGCGTGTGCCGCACAGGCCAGGCTGAACCAGAGCCCGTTCACTTACTACGTGTTCATCATGTGTCAGGAGCCCTCCGAGTGCCTCATCCGTGCTATGTCATTTAATTCTGACAATGAGTTCTCACAGTGGATTCTATCATTCTCGTTTTACAGATAAGGAAGATAAGGTACCTCCCCCCAAAAAGGTCAGACAATTTACTCAAGGTCATATGGCTAGTACTATGATCAAAGCAGAATCCAAATCTTGTTATGCAAGACTCCATATTCCTAGCCCTTAACCACCATTGGATACTGTCCCATGATCTTTGAGGGCCCCCAGATGGCGGCAGGAGAATCCTGCAGCCAGAGAAATTCCTCCAGCCCCAGGAGGACAGGCGCGTTCCAAGGCTCACTGATCTCAAGGGAGGCTCAGTTGTAACTTAGCAAGACTAACCTTCAAATGATTATCATTCCCCCAAGTCCACTACCAACTGCTATACACTGTCACTCTACAGAATGATTTGAGAGGACCTCTTAGGTGATTGCTTTCAGATGTGCATGCGTGCGTGTGTACACACACACACACACACACACACCATACCCACCATTTTGTATTCGTACCTATCTGTGTGGAGGGAGGAGGCCGACACAGCTAACTCAGAGATTCTGCAAGTGGAAATGGACCTTAGCTGTTAGACTTTTAGCTCCCTTCCTCCACATAACCCGAGAATTCTATTCCTTCCTAGTGTCCCAGATGGATGATGTTGCCTGTCCATTCACCACCTGGGACACCAGGTTGTTGCAAATCACCTCCATCCCACCTCCAGATAGAGAGGACTAAGCTGAAATCCTACTCCCTATAATTCCCACCTTTGATACAATTTTGCTAGCTAAAGCTCTATACCAGAAAGTATATTTTCCAAATAAAAAGAGAAAACCCTTTGATTATTAAAGAGTGTTATCCCACATCCCTTATTAATTTTCTCTTTTTTGGGAGAAGCATAAACACCTCTTTAAGTAGCTGGATTTGGGGTCTCTTCACTGTCCAAATAATCCTCTTCTGTATACTAGTTGGTCATTGTCTCAAAATGTGCTCTTCCATTCAAAGACCAGATCAAGCATATTAAATATTACCCTCAAAGTCTGCCCATATGAGCAATTTGGAATGTACTGGAAGTCAACACTGTAGATTCTTCTGTCCTCCAAAAAGTCTTCCCTATCCAATACCATTAAATGAAAAATACGTAAAAGTGTTAGCATAGTACCTAGCCCATAGGGCTCAATAGAAGTTTATGTCCTTGGGGCACCTGGGTGGCTCAGTCGGTTAAGCATCTGCTTGTGGCTCAGGTCATGATCCTAGGGTTCTGGAACCGAGTCTTGCATCGGGCTCCCTGCTCAGTGGGGAGCCTGCTCCTCCCTCTTCCTCTGCAGCTCCCTCTGCTTGTGCTCTCTCTCTGTCAAATAAATAAATTCTTTAAAAAATTTTTTCAAAAAGATGTGTATGTCCTTCCCTCTTCCATTTTTCCCATTTTAAAAAAAATGGGAAAAACCGCCATGAAGTATGCCTGTCTTCACATTTCTGTTTTCCCCTACCATCCCCCTCCCTTGAATTCCTTTCCCACTAATAAGAAAGAACTTTATCTTCTCTCTTTTCTTTATTTACATTTTTAAATAAGGAATTTTCCCTCCCTTTTTGAATATTTAACCTATCTGGAAAAATATTGGAAATGCAACATTTAGAAAATTTCACTTGGCAAAAAAATGTAAACTTTCTTATCCAGCTTTCTCATTTTTTCTCTTTCTCAAGAACCATACCAAATGCATTTTATTGCTTTCATTCGTCAGATATGCTCTTGACATTATTTTTTCCAAGCTACACAGATGATTTAGTAGCTTTTATTTTACAGTTTAATCAAGGGGCATGGTCCAGAAAAAATAGTCCTATTGTTAAAGAAAAGAAAATCATAACCAACATCCCTCATGAACTTAGATGCAGTGATTCTTAAAAACTCAGCAAATAGAATCCATATTTATATCCTCTAATCAAGACCAAATGAGTTTTATCGCAGGGATGCAAGTTTGCTTTAAAATAATTCATCACATTAACAGATTAAAAAGTGAAGAAATATATAATCATTTTAGTAGATGCAGAAAAGGTATTGAACAATACCCAGCATTCATTCAGGATAAAAACTCTTAGCAAACTAGCAATCAAAGGGAAATTTCTCAACCTGATAAGAGGTATCTATGGAAAAACCTATAGTTAACATCATACTCAAGAGTGAAAGATAAATGTTTTCCTGAAAAAAAAAAAGAAAAAAAGTCATACAGGTCAGAAAGAAAAAAGTAAAATTGTCTTTATTTACAGACTATGTGATTGCTTCTGTAGAGAGTTGGTGGAATCTTTTTTTTAAAAAGATTTTATTTATTTATTCGACCGACAGAGATCACAAGTAGGCAGAGAGGCAGGCAGAAAGAGAGGGGGAACCAGGCTCCCTGCTGAGCAGAGAGTCCAATATGGGGCTCGATCCCAGGACCCTGGGATCATGACCTGAGCCAAAGGCAGAGGCTTTAACCCACTGAGCCACCCAGGCGCCTGAGAGTTGGTGGAATCTTAAAAAAAAAAAGCTACTAAAATGAGTAAATTAACTTAACAAGGTTGTAGGATTCAAAGTCAATATATGAAATTATTTGATTGTATTTTTACATACTGGCAACAAAAATCAGAAATTGAAATACCAGAGGCACCTGGGTGGCTCAGTTGGTTAAGCATCTGACTCTTTTTTTTTTTTTTTTTTTAAGATTTTATTTATTTATTTGTCAGAGAGAAACAGCGAGAGAGAGCAAGCATAGGCAGACAGAGTGGCAGGCAGAGGCAGAGGGAGAAGCAGGCTCCCTGCCGAGCAAGGCAGAGGCAGAGGGAGAAGCAGGCTCCCTGCCGAGCAAGGAGCCCGATGTGGGACTCGATCCCAGGACGCTGGGGTCATGACCTGAGCCGAAGGCAGCTGCTTAACCAACTGAGCCACCCAGGCGTCCCAAGCATCTGACTCTTGATCTCAGCTCAGATCTTGATCTCTGGGTTGTGAGTCAATGCCCTGCATTGGGCTCCATGCTGGGTAAAGAGGCTACTTTTTTAAAAAAGAAAAGAAAAGAAAAAGAAATTGAAATACCATTTATAATAGCATGGGAAATATGTAATTTAGGGATAAAGTTGACAAAAATGTGCATGATCTGTGCACTGAAAAGTATAACAGATTTCTGCAATAAATTAAAAAGACCTAAATAAATGGCGAGAAGACCATATCAAGGAATGAAAGCTTTAATATGGCTAAGATGTCAATTCTTTCCAAATTGATCTATAGATTCAAAGCAATCCTTATCAAAATCCTAGCAGATGTTTTTAGACAGAAACTGACAATCTGATTCTAAAATATATATGTGAAAATGCAAAAAAACCCCAAAACTATAATAGTCAAATATAGTCAACTCTCATTATTCATGATGGTTGGAAGCCTCTGTGAACACAGAACTAGCAATTACTAGATCATTGCTCCTGGAAGAAATACAGAATTAGATTCTTACGAGCTTCTGGCCACATCGTCAATGAGTACGTAGCCTTGTTTTATGTGTGTTTCTATGTAAAGACACCTTATTGAGTATATACTGTTGATTGGTTAATATTGAACTCCCAGCTGACAGCACTATTACTCATGCCTGAATGAAGATCACCGAATATACACCTGTTCTTCGTGAGGCATGTCATAGCCTTCTTGCATTTAGGAACACTGGACAGCATTTAACGCTGCTCTTGAGAGCCATTTTTTTTAAAGATTTATTTATTTATTTATTTATTTGTCAGAGAGAGAGAGAGAGAGAGAGAGCGAGCACAGAGCACAAGCGGGCAGAGAGGCAGGCAGAGGCAGAGAGAGAAGCAGGCTCCCCGCTGAGCAAGGGGCCTGATGCAGGACTCGATCCCAGAACCCTGGGATCATGACCTCAGCCCAAAGGCAGCGGCTTAACCAACTGAGCCATCCAGGTGTCCCTTGAGAGCTATTTTAAACAGTGAAATCACCCAACAAAATGCACAAAAGGCAGGGGAAAAAGACAACAACATGGCACCAAATAGAGCACAAAAAGGATGGTTGTTGGCAGTATGAGAACAAAAACAGGAAGGTGAAGCATTGCCTTTTTGGACCTTAATTGGGAATGTGTGCTTCAGGTAATTCAAATTTTTCACCATTCTGTGCACATCTACGGATGGCCATGAAGATACGGCAAATATTGATTTAGGTTACAAGTAAATTTTAGAAAGTAGGTGACTTTGCAAATATGGAATCTGCAAATGATGAGATCAATGAAAACGCCAAGAAAAAATAAACAGAGTGGGGGAGTTTAAATGATCTGATTTCAAGACTAATTATAAAACAATAACAATCAAAACAGTGTGTATTGGTGGACACAAATGGACCAGCATATATGGTCTAGGAATAGACCCACACACATATGTGAACTGATTTTTGAGAAAAGTGCCAAAGCAATTCATGAAGAAAGAATAATGTCATCAACAAATGGTGCTACAACAATTGGATTGCCATGTGCACAAAATGGATCTTGACCCTCACTTCACACCATATACAAAAATGAATTCAAAGCTAATTTTAAATCTAAATGTAAGAGTGGAAACAATTAAATGTCTACGCGAAAATGTAGGAAAAATTTTCTGATGACCCTGGATTTGGCAAGGATTTTAAAAAATAGGGTACAGAACACCAAAGAAAAAACTCAATAAATTGAACTTTATCAAAATTAAAACATTTGGAGGCACCTGGGTGGCTCAATTGGTTGAGTGTCTGAATCTTGATTTCTGCTCCAGTCCTGATCTCGGGGGTCGGGGGATCAAGCCCCCCACATGGGCTGCATGCTTAGTGTGGAGTCTGCTTGTCCCTCTCTCTCTCCTTTTGACTCTCCCTCTGCTCGTGTTCTCTCTCTCTAAAATAAATAAATAAAAGTTTTAAAAAAATCAAAACATTTTCACTTCAAAATACACTACTACCAAAATGAAAAGGTGAGCCATAGACTGGTATAAAATATTTGCAAAACACACATCCAGCAAAGAACCTTAGAATATATAAAGAATTCTTAGAACTCAATAATAGGAAAATAACCCAGTGAAAATGGGCCAAAGATCTGAACAGATATTAAACCAGAGAAGACATATGGATGGCACAGAAGCCTGTGAAGAGATGTTCAATTATTAGTTACTAGAGAGACACAAATTAAAACCACAGTGAGATTCTACCACACCTCTACTGGATTGGATAAAATTTAAAATATTGACCATAATACATGTTGGCAAAGTTGGCAACAGGAACTATCATTGTTCCTCGCAAGAATGTAAAAAATGGTTCACCCCCTTTGGAAAACAGATTAGCAGTTTTCTACAAAGTTAAATATATACCTACCGTATGACCTAGCCATTCAGGTTTTAGGTATTTACCCCAAAGAAAGTAAAGTTTATGACCAAGGATTTTTTTTTTTAAGATTTTATTTATTTACTTATTTGAGAGAGAGAGAGAAAGAGTGTTCGAGTAGGAAGAGGAGGGAGAGGGAGAGGGAGAGAGACTCTCTGGCAGAGTCCATGTTGAGCATGGAGCCGAGGTGGGGCTCCATCTCACAGCCCTGGGATCATGACCTGAGCTGAATCTAAGAATCTGATGCTTAACTGACAGCCCTGAGCCGCCCATGTGCCCCTATGTCCAAACAAAGATTTGAACACAAATGTTCACAGCAACTTTACTTGTAAGAGTCCCAAACTGGAAACAACCCAAATGTCCATCAGTAGGTAAATGGATAACAATTGTGATATTTGCATACCATGTAATACTACAAGGCAAGGAAGAGAATGAACTTTTTTTTTTTTTTTAGAATGAACTATTGACACAAGCAGCAAACTAGATGAATTTCAGAATGACCATGTTGGATGAAATAAGACAAACAAAACAGTGTACATAGTGTATGATTCCATTTATAGAAAATTTTAGAAAATGACAACTAATCTATGTGACAGTAGATTCGTGGTTGCCTGAGGGTGAGGCAGGCAGTGGTGGGGAAGCAGGCAGAGGGATTACCAAGGGGTATGAGGAAATTTTGAGGGCTTGGGGGTGATGGATATGTTCATTATCTTGATTGTGCTGATCATGTTGACACGACAAATTTATCAAAGCGCATACTTTGAACATGTACAGTTTCTTGTATGCCATTTACAACTCAATAAGGCTAATATAGAGAGAGAGAGCCAGAACAAGGTGGTTTTGGAAGGTAAGTGTTGCTGAGACAGAGGCTGCAAGACAAGAGATTGGAGAAAGATCGTGGAACAATGAGGGAAGGTCTTGTGGAGGAGGGTTTTTTCCAACAAGTCTAAGAGAAAGGCAGGGCTTGCTGTCTTTGAGGGTGCTAACTAGACCAGGGTGCCTGTCTGGAACAGTTTGTTTGGGACATTAGTGGGGGCTGAGGGAAGGAATGTAAGCTGGAACAAATTATGGAGCAATTGGTTTCTCAAGCTGAGTCCCAGTGGCGGTCTTTGGTGGGTAGAGGGGGCTGGTCTTGGGGTGTCAATGGTAAAACCACATTTTAGTAAGTTGATTTTAGCAGTAATGTATACATGGGATTTAAACTGGTAGAAAGTGGGTGGAGAACTACCATCCACCCTCATTCATCCAACACTTACTGGTTCCCTCTAGGCACTCTTCCAGGGCAGGAGGAGAAAAATGAGTGTTTCTCTTTTATGTTCGCGACCCAAGAAACACTCAGATCTTGGTTTCCTTTATGCTCCGCACCTATGGAACGGAAGATGAAAGAGGCAATCAGTTTAGAGTTCCCAGAAGCTCAGTCCGTTGTTCAGTGACAGAATCTATTAGGAGACCACCGCAATAAGCCCCACCCCGGGGAGGAGCTTATGACATAAGCAGGCGGATGGGGGTCAGGGGCTGGTAGCAGATTTTAAAATGACAGCTATCTCCAGAAAGGAAACCTGGTTTTGAGGCAAAACTAGCGAGTCTGGGAAGCAGCCCACCCAAGTGGTTGGATGCAATGGAGATGAGGCATTAGAGTTCAAGGATAATCCCAGGCTGGATATGCCTGGTGGTAGTAATTGACCCTGAAAACGGATCAAATCTTGGAGGGAGAGAGGGAGCGTGGAAAGAAAAGGTCAGGGTCTGAGCTTCGGGGCTGCCCGTGGTGAGAGCAAGGGGAGAGGGTGGAAGGGCGAGCAGGCTGCCCTCACAACCCGCCAGCCTGCAGCTTGTCCAGGAGCCGCATGGCCCCAGGTGCTGCTAGGACCGCCCTGAGCGGAAGTAGAGGCTGCTGAGCTGGGTGAACCTGGTCACCGGGCCTCCTCTCCACCCCCCGGGGTCCAGGTCAGGGGACCCGGAGATGGTAACATGCAGCCTGCTCGCCCTCTGGTTGGGCCAGGCTGCAGGATTGATTGATTGATTGATTGATTGATTTTTAAGAAGAAAAGAAAAGAAAGGAATCAGGGCTGGGTGGTGTTCTCGTGGGAGAACAGTCCTGCTCGTGTGCAAGTGGAGAGGAGCGCTGTAAAAGAATGAGCACCGGTCAGGGGAAAGTGAGTTTGAGGCTCGTGCAGCTTCTTCTCTGCGTTCCTGGTTTCACAAGCGCCCAGATAAGTGGTTCTCAAAGTGGCCCCCCAGACAAGCAGCCCCAGCTGAGCTGAGCAGGGGACTGGCTGGAAAGGCAGCCCCTTCCTGCTGTGGGACCTAGGCGGGTGCACACACAATCTCTCCAGGCAATCCTGATTAAGCCCAAGTCTGGAAACCACCGAGGCCTTTTAAACCGGATCTTAAAGACTCCACTCAGTAGGAAGTTTATATTAAGAACAAGATGGGGGCGCCTGGGAGGCTCAGTGGGTTAAAGCCTCTGCCTTAGGCTCAGGTCATGATCCCAGAGTCCTGGGATCGAGCCCCGAGTCGGGCTCTCTGCTCAGTGGGGAGCCTGCTTCCACCTCTCTCTTCTGCCTGCTTCTCTGCCTACTTGTGATCTCTGTCAAATAAATAAATAAAATCTAAAAAAAAAAAAAAAGACTAGCATTAAAAAACAAAACAAAACTAGATGAAGGCCTGCATTTGGAAATTGCAAAGCGCTCTACAAGACCAGGGCGTTACTTGTGCATGCTTGTTTATTTCCATGCACCTCATTGGGTCAGATTTACTTATGTTTTAAGTCTTTACAGGGAGGTGGGGGCGGGGATTCTTTTCCCTTTTCTCTTCTCAGTATGAAAATCTTGTGAGTGACTAGGGGAACTGACTGGCAAAGAAACCGACAGTTGGGGAGAGGAGGGCTGGAGGCACAGCTGGGGTTTGCCCAAAGGACAGGTTTGTTTTTCTCGGTGACATTGGGTTTGTTTTGTTTCTTCCAGCGTTAGAAGCACAAGGCCGATGACTCACATTTACTGTTGAGAGTCTTTAAGTCCAAACTGCAGCTGTCAAAATAAGATTAGTGCTTTCAGGCACCATGAAAAAAGGGGGATGGTCCCCAAAACCCAGGCTTGGGTTCGTGGAGGCCTGATTCTGGGAGGGCTTTCACACTGGTGTGGGCAGAAACCCCATTGTCTCCCACTTGAGTGAAGTAACAGCCCTAAGAACACATTTCTCTTCGCTCTTGTGGGATGGATAACTTGTGATTCCTATATCTAGGGGCCGAGTAACAGCAGGAGCTGTTTAAAAAAGTGGAGTGTGTCTTTAAAGGTGTTCATTTTGCTTTAACTCCAAAGGACAGATTAAACTGTCATTGTGGCTTGTCAAAAGCTCTGGAAAGCCAGTAAAAACTCCTTTGATGATGGCATGATGTCAGCCACGGCAGCCCCCAGCGGTTGTCCCATGCTCCTCGTCCGGCGGAACCAGATGGAGGTTTTCCAAGTTCTCTGGCTAGGCGAGGCGCCAGGGTTTTGAGATCATAAATGAAGGCAGGCACTTAAATCTAGGATGCCTGCGAGCCCCAGGGCAAACACTAGGGATGGATTTGAGCACAGCTCTGGGGCTCTGAGTTATCAAATCCTCACTGATTTATTTCACCTGGGAAGACTAAGCAGCTGCAGTTAATATCCCTCCCTAATTCACAAGGAACTAAAAGCAAGTAAATTCTGCTGACTGTCAGCTCTGTGCTAATGATTGCCTTCTGGCAAGACATTGCTTGCATGTGGTGAGATCTTTTGTTATAAAATTCAAAATTGCCTGCTTTGCTGTATCAGATCAATTCAGCAGAGACTTAGTCAAGGATACGTCGACGTTATTTAAAGAAATCTGAAGCTACGTCCATGTGTGGCGTTCTCACAGGTGTCCGTAATTTTATACTATAATGGTGATGTGGGTGAAACTTGGCTGGGGCCCACCTCTCCTGCATGCTGAACCGGGCCTGTGCCTCCAAGACCTTTCTGTACCCCAGTCTAAGGAAGAAGGAGGCTAGCATTTGCTGAGTCTATGTCTGCCAGGGGCTTTACTCGTCTCATTATCTCAGCCCTGCAATGTTTTCTCCACTTAATCATTTAACTTCTAGGAAAATCGGATTTTCTAGAAATCACTCATGTGAGGTCACACAAGTCAGCTAGCCGAAGGCAGGTCTGGCTCCGAAGACCATCTTCTTTTTACTGTCTCACACCCCCTCTCTCAAGACACATAACTGCCCTTTATCTCCTTTCTCCAAGGTTCAGTTCCCTGGCTCCTTACTTTTCCATATTACCTCCCTCAAGTCTTTGTATAAAATAATTTTTTGAGTGAGACCACCTTCTGACCACAGCATATAAAACACAAGTTCCCGGCCTTCCACATTCCCAACTCCCTTTTCCAGCTAATATTTTTCTGAAGCACTTGTAAGATCTAACACGGGGCGCCTGGGTAACTCAGTAGATTAAGCATCTGCCTACAGCTCAGATCATGATCCCAAGATCCTGGAATCAAGGTTGTTGGGCTCCCTGCTCAGCGGGGAGCCTGCTTCTCCCTCTCCCTCTGCCTGCTGTTCCCATGCTGTTTGTTCCCCCTCTCTCTGTGTCAAATAAATAAATTAATTAAACCTTAAAAAGAGAGAGAGAGATCTAATATAACATATGGTTTACCTGTTTATTTTATGCCTGGCCCCTGTCAGTGGTATGCTGGTAAATGTTTAAGAATCAGATCTTCAATGCTGAAAAAGCATTTGACAAAGTACAGCATCCCTTCCTGATCAAAACTCTTCAAAGTGTAGGGATAGAGGGCACATACCTCAATATTATCAAAGCCATCTATGAAAAACCCACCGCAAATATCATTCTCAATGGAGAAAAACTGAAAGCTTTTCCGCTAAGGTCAGGAACACGCCAGGAATGTCCATTATCACCACTGCTATTCAACATAGTACTAGAAGTCCTAGCCTCAGCAAGCAGACAACAAAAAGAAATTAAAGGCATCCAAATCGGCAAAGAAGAAGTCAAACTATCACTCTTTGCAGATGATATGATACTCTATGTGGAAAACCCAAAAGACTCCACTCCAAAACTGCTAGAACTTGTACAGGAATTTAGTAAAGTGTCAGGATATAAAATCAATGCACAGAAATCAGTTGCATTTCTCCACACCAAC
>PISX010026183.1:0-24884 GCA_004024625.1 Mellivora capensis | reverse complement strand
CCAGGGATGAATCCCACCTGGTCATGGTGGATGATCTTTTTAATGTGCTGTTGGATCCTGTTTGCTAGGATCTTGTTGAGAATCTTAGCATCCATATTCATCAGTGATATTGGTCTGAAATTCTCCTTTTTGGTGTGGTCTTTGCTTGGTTTGGGGATCAGGGTAATGCTGGCTTCATAAAAAGAGTCTGGAAGTTTTTCTTCAGCTTCAATTTTTTGAAACAGCTTCAGGAGAATAGGTTTTATTTCTTCTTTGAAAGTTTGGTAGAATTCCCCAGGGAATCCATCAGGTCCTGGGCTCTTGCTTTTTGTGAGGTTTTTGTTCACTGCTTCAATCTCGTTACTAGATATCGGTCTGTTCAGCTTATCAATTTCTTCCTGGTTCAATTTTGGGAGTTTCTATTTTTCTAGGAATGCATCCATTTCCTCTAGGTTGCTTTACTTATTGGCATATAACTGTTGATAATAGCTTCTGATGATTGTTTCTACTTCCTTGGTGTTAGTTGTGATCTCTCCCTTTTCATTCATAATTTTATTAATTTGAGCCTTCTCTCTTTTCTTTTGGATTAGTGTGGCCAATGGTTCATCGATCTTATTGATTCTTTCAAAAAACCAGCTTCTAGTTTCATTGATACGTTCTACTGTATCTCTAGTTTCTACCTCATTCATCTCTGCTCTAACCTTGATTATTTCCCTTCTTGTGCGTGGAGTTGGTTTAATTTGTTTTTGATTCTCCAGTTCTTTAAGGTGTAGAGACAGCTGTTGTATTCTGGATTTTTCAATTTTTTTGAGGGAGGCTTGGATGGCTATGTATTTCCCCCTTAGGACCGCCTTTGCTGTGTCCCATAGGTTTTGGACCAAAGTGTCTTCATTCTCATTGGTTTCCATGAATTGTTTAAGTTCTTCTTTGATCTCCTGGTTGATCCATGCATTCTTAAGCATGGTGGTCTTTAGCTTCCAGGTGTTTGAATTCCTTCCAAACTTTTCCTTGTGGTTGAGCTCCAGTTTCAAAGCATTGTGATCTGAGAATATGCATGGAATAATCTCAATCTTTGGTATCGGTTGAGTCCTGATTTCTGACCCAGTATGTGGTCTCTTCTGGAAAAGGTTCCATGTGCACTTGAGAAGAATGAGTATTCTGTTGTTTAGGGTGGAATGTTCTGTATATATCTATGAGGTCCATCTGGTCCAATGTGTCATTCAATGCTTTTGTTTCTTTATTGATTTTCTGCATGGATGATCTGTCTATTGCTGAGAGAGGCGTGTTAAGATCTCCTACTATCAGTGTATTCATATCAATATGACTCTTTATCTTGATTAATAGTTTTCTTACGTAATTGGCTGCTCCCATATTGGGGGCATAGATATTTACAATTGTTAGATCATCTTGGTGGATAGTCCCTTTAAGAATGATGTAGTGTCCTCCTGTATCTCTGACTACAGTCTTTAGTTTAAAATCTAATTTATCTAATATGAGAATCGCTACCCCGGCCTTCTTTTGAGGCCCATTGGCATGAAAGATGCTTCTCCATCCCTTCACTTTCAGTCTGGGTGTATCCTTAGGTTCAAAATGGGTCTCCTGTAGACAACATATGGATGGGTCCTGTTGTTTTATCCAATCTGCAGCCCTGTGTCGTTTTATGGGCACATTTAGGCCATTCACATTGAGAGTGATTATCAATAGATACGTTTTTATTGACATCATGTTACCTTTGAAGTCTTTCTTTCTGTAGATTGTCTCTATATTTTTGTACAATGATATTCTTGGGGTTTTTCCTCTTTTATAGAACCCCCCTTAAAATTTCCTGCCATCTCGGCTTGGTGTTTGCAAACTCTTTTAAGCTATGGCGGTCTTGGAAACTCTTTATATCTCCATCCATTTTGAATGTCAGTCTTGCTGGATAAAGAATTCTTGGCTGCATGTTCTTCTCATTTAGTGCCCTGAATATATCTTGCCAGCCCTTTCTGGCTTGCCAGGTTTCTGTGCACAGGTCTGGCATTATTCTGATGGGCTTTCCTCTGTACGTAAGGAGCTTCTTTGTCCTAGCTGCCTTCAAGAGAGTTTCTCTAGAATTATAATTCCTCATTCTTACTATCAGGTGTCTCGAGGTGTTTCGAGAATCTAAAATCTTGGGGGGGGGGCATTCTGCCTCTAGTACATGAACGCTGTTTCCATTTGCGATATTTGGAAAATTTTCATGAAGAACATGTTCGACAATATCTTCTAGACTTCTTTCTTTCTCTTCCCCTTCAGGTATTCCAATAATTCTGATGTTGGAACGTTTCATGGCATCATTTATTTCCCTGATTCTGTTTTCGTGGCTTCTAAGCTATTTGTTCCAGGCTTCCTCCTGATCCTTTCTCTCTATCTGTTTGTCCTCCAGATCACTAATTCTATCTTCTGTCTCAGTTACCCTAGCTTTTAGAGAATTTAGATTAGATTGGAACTCATTGAGAGCCTTGTGAACGTCATCCCTGGTGGCTTTCAGTTCTGCCCTAATATTGTGAACATCATCCCTGGTGGCTTTCAGTTCTGCCCTAATCAATTCCATTTGGTTGTCCATGGCTTTCTCCAATCTAGCTATTGCCTGGATAATTGTTAGCCTGAATTACCTTTCCGACATAATGTCTATGTTGGTAGCCATTAGCTCTGTTGCAGAGGGCCCATCCTCTGAATTTTTCTTCTGTTGGGCATTCCTCCTCCTAGTCATTTTGGTGAGAGTTGGCTGAATAGTTGTAGCTGGATATATTGACCTTGGTGCAGTGAAGGTGCACCCTGGAATGCTTCTGAGCAATCAAGAACCCCACCCAAATGAAAGAAAAAAAGAAAGAGAGAAAGCAGAAAGAGAGAGAGAGAGAGAGAGAGAGAGAGACAGGAAAAAGAAAGAAGGATAAAAGAGAAGGCTCAGCCCAAATGGACCCCAAGGTAAGGTTTGTGAAGTATACAAACAAATACAGACAAACAAACAAAAAAAAGACTGATAAAAGCATATGACAAGAGAAGAAAAAAGAAAAAAAATATGTACATATATATGTAGAAGCAAAACAAAAAACAAATAGACAAACAGAAAAAAGAACCTCGTCAAAAAGAACCCTAAGTATAAGATTTATATACTACCAGGACAAACACAAGTATACTAAAATACTGGTAGGAGAAAAGGATGGGAGAGTGGTTGTAAATTCTCACTGTGGGCGAGGAAGGTTACTTTGCTTCTTCCTGGATGTATCTTGATATCTTTTTTAAAGGATACAACTTTCCTAAGATAACAGGGGCTTAAAAATTGGTTTACCTATAGGGGTAGCATTGATTGGGGAAAGGGGATTACCTTGGAGTTTAACTCTATATGAATATTAGCAAATAAAAGTAAAGAATGATCTAAACTAAACTAAAGTGAAATTAAAAAAAAAAAGAGAAATAGAAAGGCAAAATAAAAACATAGGCATGTGTATCAAAAAGTTCAGGTTAGAAGGTTATTATGGAATTTGATGTACTGGACATCTCACTGTGATGGTAAATAGGCTAAAAAAATCTATATAAAAAAATAAAAAAGATTAAAAAAATTAAAAAGTGAACCAGAATAGTGGGAACGAATTAAAAATTAAACGTATCTATGAAGTAGTAGTGATTGTTGTCTTCTCGGGGGGGTTGGCTTTCTGGGGGAGGGGCCTGCCGTGTGGGTTTTCAGGTGGTGTTTCCTGAGTTAAGTCCTCCCGCCCCCCTCCAGGGGGTGGGCTCTGAGGAAACCGGGCCTTTAGGCTTTTGTTCTCTGGAGGTTTTTATGTCTGTTCATTTGTTTTCTCTCCCCTTGGCAGCTTCCGATGGTTCTTGGAGGTTTAGAGGAAAGCAAACTGCACCCAGACCTCCCTCCCAGAGAGAAGCCCCAGTCCGTTCCCCTCTGGGTGCTGCAGAGCAGGTTCCCAGCCGCAATCTCTGGGGACACCTGTGTGTCCTGCTTGTACTCAAAACCACAAGCGGCAGCTGTCTGGGCAGCTCCAGACCGCCAGAGAGGTTCCAGGCAGGGAAGGCACACAGAGATTTTCCTGCTGGCCCAGGCTGGGAGCGATCAGACTTTCTGGGTCCTAGAGTGCCCGGCTAGCGCCCGCGCGCCTCTCTCAGGGGAGGGCGTGGAGCTCGTCTGAGGCTCTGCTAGCCTGGCGCAGTGCACTCGTGGGGTCTGCAAAAGTCTGTTTCTGCTCCGCGAGGATCCCATCCCCTGCCACACACCAAGCGCCCTTAGGAGGTCTCGCAGCTCAGGGACCAAGACCTGGTTTCTCCGCTGCACTCTCTCTGGCTCAGGGCCAGGGGTGTCTGTCCTCCATGGGGGACTTAAGCCCCTGTCCCTAACCATTCCAATTCCCACAATTTCACCCTGCGATCCTTTCTCTTTTTGAGTGCTTTCTATCCGACTTCAAGTTAATGCTGGTCCCCCTTTTGTTTATCTTCCGATAGCAGTCCGGCGTTCCCACTCCGCTTTACCTGCCCACTGGCGTCTTCTGCCCTCGTAGAGATCCTGACATGTAGAATTCTGATCTCAGGCTGATTTCATGGGTGATCGGAGTTCCTTGTTAGGTAATCAGCTCACTTTAGGGGACAGGTTGAACCAGAGCCTCCTCCTAGTTCCCCGCCATCTTGTCTCCTGCTCATTCAGTTTTTAAAGTAACTGCCCAACTGTTTTGCAGAGTGGCTGCACCATTTCACATTTCCATCAACGATGTGTATATGATCTAATTTCTGTGAAATCTCACCAGTATTTGGATTTGTCACTCTTTTTTATCTTAGCCATTCTGATATGAGGGTAGCAATATCTCATTTAGATTTTAATTTGCACTTCTTTAATGGCTAATGATGCACTTTTTTTCATTCTCTTATTTGCTATCTCTTATTTGCTTATTCACTCTTTGGTGAAATGTTTGTTCATGTATTTTGCCCATTTTCTAATTTTACTGTTTGATCTTTTTTATTGTTGAAGAGGATTGAGAGAAATGTACACATTTAGGTAGGTGGTTTGTAGTAATTTCCTCCCAAACTGTGGCTTGTCTTTTTGTCCTTTTCATTGAGTTTTTGTAGAGTAAAGGTTTTAGGTTTGATGAGCCCCAGGGGATACAGAAATCAATGGACAAGGGAATTCCCTCTAGATAGCAGAAGCAGGGAACTCCCACCATGCCACCCCCTGTCAGGACAGGACAGAGATTTCTCAAAATTCCTGTCTGGAAGAATTTCATCATTGCTATGGATCAGTGACTATTTTTCCTATTCTTTCCTTTTTCATATCAGAGTGTTTATTGTGGCTATCTTGTCCTTGCTATAACTTATATATCAGATGTGAGTGAGTATATGTGAACATGCGTAAGGGGAGGTTGGGGAGGTAGACCATTTATATTTTTAGGTTCTAAGTCACTGGACCATGAAAAGACATTTTTACACTGGAGAGGAATATGCATCACCCAGAGACTCTGGACATTGAGCTGGATGCAGTATTGGAAGGGACTTTGACCTCTATCCCTTAGGGAGAAGGTAAGTATGTTCTTTGCATGGGGAAAAAGGGGTGGGAAGGATATTTGATGAGCAGAAGGGTGAACTGTGGTAGAGTCTGCCTAGCCATTTAATGGACCCATTTCCTCTTCCTCCTGGGAAAACAGATCAGATATGGACCGAGTTGTGATCTCCTCAAATTCATATGTTGAAGCCCTGACCCACAAAGTGACTGTATATAGAGAAAGGGTCTTTAGGAGATAATGTAGATTAAACGAGGTCATAAAAGCTGAGTTCTATTCTGATCAGACTGTGGCCTTATGAGAAGACTCTTCTCTTACTGTCTCACCAATCTCTCTCTCTCCTCCTACCCCCTCCTTCTTACCCATGTGATGACACAATGAGAAGTCAGCCAACTGTAAGCCAGGAAGAGCACTCTTACCAGACACTTTGATCTTAGACTTCCTAGGCTTTAGAGCCACAAGAAGAAATTTAAAGTCACATAGTCATGCTATTTTGTTATGGTAGCAGGAGCAGTTTAATATACTTCTCTTACATGTGCTATATAAATGTGACCGAAAGTGATGTGTATCATTTTCAGAAAAGACCACAAAATTACTTTTGATTTTTCCCATGCTGTTGTTCCTTCTAATGGCTCAGTGAAGACATGCTCAATGACCTTGAATATAAAGTGTTAAAGATGGCCAAGTAATAAGATGGAGGGCACTGAGTCTCTCTGAATCACTGATGACAGAGAATGGCCCACTGAACAGGAACCCTTACTTTGAAACCCTTATTTTGGACTACATATGTGCAAGAAATAACTTGTATTGTGCAAGCTAATATTTTGAGAGGTTATCTCTGGTAGCAAATGGAATAACTCTATCTAGTATAATAGGAATGTCACTAAATAACATGGAGGAAAAAGATTTTTTGGGGGGAATATACTGGGTAATATTTTTGATGTCCAGTAGGCAATTGAAAATTCAGACGTGTAAGAAAGAACAAAATGAGAAGGTGTCTGTGTGAGTCTGTTCAGGCTGTTCTAACAAAACAACAGACTGGGTGGTTTATAAACAACAGAAATTTGTTGCTTCCAGTTCCAGGGGCTGGAAGTCTGAGATCAGGTTGCCTGTGTGGATGGATGAAGACTTCTTCACTCTAGAGAATTCTTGTATCCAGAGCATAAAGGGCAAGAGAGCTCTGTGAAGTCTCTGGTAAGAGAACTAATGCCATTCACAAGGGCTCCACGCTCACACGCCTAAGGCCCTCTCAAAGGCCCCACCTCCGAACACTGTCACATTGGATATTAGACTTTCAACATATTAACTTGGGGCAGGGCACAAAGATTTAGACCACAGCAGTGTCCAAAGATACAAACTTTATGGTTGGAAAATTAAGGAGACACAACCAAAGGGAGTGTGAAGAAAAAGAGATGAGAAATAAACCAACAAGGTAAAGCCTTTCAGGAGATAAGAAGGGAAAGAGATTCAGGAAAGAGGGGGAGGATGTCAGATCTCAGTGAGATGAGAATTTCTTCTTACAGAAAAGAACTGAATCTGTGTGTGACACCCCTGTCCTGAGAAGTTTGGCCATGAAGAAAATGATACACATGGAGAACCATCTTCAAGTGGAAGGACTGCTGAGGTGTTGTTTGGTTTTGTGTGTTCAGTGAGAGGAGACTTGAACATATTTGTTGGTCAGGGAAAAGCAAATATTGGTAGGAGAGTGGGATCCAATTTGTAAGAGAGAAAAGGAGTAACAGACAAGGCCAGAGTCTTAAAGAAATAGAACTACATATACAATTTCTAATTAATATCTTCTTAATGAATTTGAAGCTGCTCAGCTCTCACATTAGCAGAAAGATAAATTTTATGATATTTTCCACATTTAATCTCTTTCTAACTCAGTCAAATAGGAACAGGTGAATGAGATATGACATAGTACATTTCAGAAATGGAAATGTTAGCAGAGAATTATATTAAGGTCCAGTTCAAGGTAACATTAACCTTTTCAAGAGGGTATGTACTTCTTTGGTGAGGAATGAAGCAAAACAAGAGAAATGACCACATCACTAAAGCTTAATTTAATCAAAGACATACAAGCAAAAGACTAAGGTCATCGTAAATTCAGTGGTTCTTCTTATGTATTAAGAATATATCCATTTGGAAAAGGACATTTAAATGGACTGCCTTAGCTTAATATGAAAGAAATATCGGACAACAAATCTATGTTTGAACATTTCCATGTAAAATTCTTCCATTAGGTTGAACTCTTATCAGTATTCAAAGGAATTAGAATTTGCTCAGCATTAGGAAATTCACTGACACTCTTTTTTAACATCTTGCTGCATTTCTGTTTCAGTCTTAAAAGGAGCAGCAGTATGTTTTTTTTCTCTGGAAACCCACCTTAATGACTTCCTGGACACCCACCCTAATGAATGCACTAAGTTTCTCATCTTGACCTCATTCTAATGTTTAATGTTTCATAAGACATGGCTTGGTTATGTGCTTAAATAGGCATATTATCAAGGGGTGTGGGTGGATGGCTTTTTAAAAGGCAATGAAACCAAGATATATTTATTGTAAATGCAGTTCTGGCAACACCCTACATTTTTACCTCTGAATATTGTTAAGGCTGTGTTAGTTGTAGGTTTACGTGAAGTTATTCACTGAATATCTTGATGGAACTAGCCTTCCTGGGGAACAACTTAAGACAGATGTTAACAATTCCTTTTGAGTCTGATAATTGAGAGCTATGCAAGGCTTTCCAGTTTTTTCTTATTTCCTGCATTTGGATCTGAATCCTGATGTCATGGACAGAGTGACAGAAAAATGACAAATTGGATGAAGTTATTTCCAAAATATAAAGCCAACGATGAAATAATATTTAGAATAACTAAAGGAACTGCTGCAAATTACTGAGAGCAAGAGGACAAAAGAATATGAACAGGTAATTAACAGAAGATGAAACCCAAAAGAGAAAACCTCACATAAGTCCATAAAGATGGATCATAGATGGATCATGGTCCATAAAGACGTTCATCATAACAGCATTTATGATAGCAGGGAGCTGGAGGTAATCCAGTATCCACTGTGGGAGGGGGGAGTTGTTGGAGTAGATAGGTAATTAAAACAGGGGGATGCTCTCTAGGAATGTAACAGTTTGAAACTAAGTTTTCATATAACATGAATGAACAGTAAAAACAGAATTAGAAAAATAGTTTAGACTCAGGGTGCAATGTATATTTTAAGACCAGCAATGAAAACTTAAAATATATGCTCACAGAGAAACAATACATATTTTGCAAAAGGTGGGACAGGGAGGAGAATGGGAGCAATTAATCATTATATAGAGTATCCCTGAAGCCTTCCTGAAACAGGGTCCACTGGGCTGAACTTATTGCTCTTGGATGGAGAAGTAAAATTTGATGGCATATGGGAATACAACTCACTCACCAACTAACATGGAGATTAAAATCCTTGTGCTTTTTCCCAATTATCTGCAATCAAAATGTTGAGACACTACACCTAAATCTATAAAAATTAGCATGGAAACCTGAAGACATTGCTGGTGAAACCTGGGTAATGGCTGTGGTGATCATAGCAGCAGTGAAACTAGAGGACCTTAATTCCATAATCACTCCCGTCAGTTGTGTAGAGTGTTGGCTGACTGCACTATAGTGCACCTGTAAACTCTGGACAAATCAGAGAGCTACAACAAGCGCTTTTTAAAAATCTAAGTTACAACTTCGTACTGCATTCTTTAGAACTTCCTAAGAATTCCCCTGGAGATTTGAGATGTTGGGTGGCATTGCTGAAAAAATCCTAATTCAGTGGGTTCAGCTCTTCACTGACACAAGTCTGTCAGTAGAGACCACCTTCTCCATTTGCCATTGAACAAACATGTTAGAAGTCCAGTACTACCTTCTGTTACTACTTTGGCCAACAATTAGAAATCTCATGGCCTCTGTCTTACATCATACTTATATCAATACTACCAACAGCAATCACCCTTTCCATCCTTTCCTACTGAAGAAGCTCACCGTCTCGAGGAAGAAGAGAAGGACGAAAGCTTTCCCAGCAACACATGTGAGATCCTGTGATCTCAGTTTGCAGCAAGGATGCTTGATTACCCTCCACTATTCAGTGTTCTTTATAATGGATAAAAATGGAGATCCATCTAATATTACCAGTGTTACCAGAATTTCAAAGGCGATTGCTCTTAGATACCTCTGATAGATACCCAATCATACCAATTTCTTGGAACATGACTGTGAAAGTAGACCAAAGAACCCATAACCTGGTGTTTTAGATGTTCCTCAGTTTTCATATGCTGTGATGTCATTGGGCCAATGAAAAATCATTAAATGTAAAAACACAGCAATAGAAACCATTCAAAAGAAAACACAGAAAAGAATTCAAACAAAACAAAAACAAGCATCAAGGAGCTGCTGAAAAAATTCTCCTGGCCTAACATATATTTAACTGGAATTCTAAAAGGAAAATAGTGAAATGCATAAAATTTTTTTTTTGGAAAATATATGATTGAAAAATTTCTAAATTTGGTGGGAACTATAAACCCACATACTCCAGAAGCTCCACAAAGATGAAGTATAGACACATGAAGAAAACTACACCAAATGTTCTGGTTCTACATGTGAGGAGCTTGGAAGTCACCACTCCATCCTAATGACATGTAACAAGCTAAACAAGCTGAAAAACCAACTCTTCTTGGGTTCATAAGAGAGGGGAGGATGAAGAACAAATCACTACCTACAAGATTGGAGACACAGTTACCCACAGTTACCCACAGTTACTCACTGTTACCCCAGCAGAGGCTCACAGACACTGCAGGATCCAGTGCTGGGATAGAAAAACCTGAGTTGTAATCGATGAATTAATGGAGGCTCAGTGGGAATCAATCTGAAAATGAAGAACACCAAGGGGCACAATATTTTGAGATTACCTCCAGGAGCTTGACCAGTTTCCGTACAGTACATATTAGAGAAAAATTCCTTCCTGCTTTAGGCAGGGGGAGGAGAAAGGAACCATTTTTTAAATACCTGCCTCCCCCTCCCCCGCCCCCGCCCCAGGGCACTCTGCTCTTTGTAATATTGTAATAAAGCCTGCCCTCAGGAGAAACTAATGAACCAGAACCAAACCTGCTGGGGTTTTTATCAAAGCCTAATTGACCTGGGGCAAAGGGAGTATCCAACTCTAGTCAGCTCTAGCTTTCCTGGTGGGAAAAGGAAATACCCAATATTAGCCCACACTAGCAATTCTGTCCCACCAAAAAGGGAAAAGCAACCTGAGAAACCCTATGACATGGCCCATAGGCATAGGCTACTGAAAGACAGAGACCTGATCATTGGACTAAAGAACACCTCCCTGACCCTCACACCACACCACCACATTACTAAGAACCTAATTACAACAGTTCCTTTTACCTAGTACATCATGTCCTGTTGTCAAGAAAATATTACAAGACATACTAAAAGACCAACACACAATTTGGAGAGACAGAACAAACTTTAGAATCAGATATAGTAAGGATGTTGGAATCATCAAGCTGGAAATTTAACACAGGTATGATCAATATACTAAGTTCTCTAATGGATGAAGTAGACAGCATGCAAAACTAGGTGAATATAATGAACAGTGGTGGAAATCCCTACATAGAATCAGAAAGAAATGCTAAACAAACTAAACAACTGGAATGTAGTGAAGAACTGTTAAAAATTTTTATTTATTTATTTATTTATTTTTAAAGATTTTATTTATTTATTTGACAGAGAGAAAGAGAGATCAAAAGTAGGCAGAGAGGCAGGCAGAGAGAGGGGAAAGCAGGCTCCCTGCTGAGCTGAGAGCCGGATGCTGGGCTTGATCCCAGGATGCTGAGATCATGACCTGGGCTGAAGGCAGAGGCTTAACCCACTGAGCCACCCAGGTGCCCCTATTTTTTAATTTCTTTTCAGTGTTTCAGAATTCATTGTTTATGCACCACACCCAATGCTCCATGCAATATGTCCCTCGTCGGCTGGATATGGTTGAGAAAAGACTATCTGAGCATGAGAATATAACAGTAGAAACTGCAAACTGAAAAGTAAAGAGAACAAAGACTGAAAAAGAGAGAATGGACTATCCAGTGGACTATTCAAGGACCACTACAAAAGGTGTAGCATATCTGTAATGAGAATACCAGAAGAAGAAGGAAAGAATGGAACAGTAGAACTATTTGAAGCAATAATTACTGAGAACTTCTACAAGTTAATATCAGACACAAAACCACAGATTCAGGTGGCTCAGAGAACACCAAGCAGGATACATGCCAAAAAAATTATAGCTACACATGTCATTTTCAAACTACAGATAATTAAACATAAAGAGAAAATTTTGAAAGAAACTGTAGGTGGGGGGTGGGGGAGACTCTACCTATAGAGGAACAAAAATAATATGATATATTAAATATAATATATTAAGTGTAATATTACATTAAATATTAATATTAAGGTAAATATAAAATTATATTAAATAGCAATATTAAATGCTTTAATATATTAAATATGATAATTTGATGTAATATAATGTAAATATTTCTGTAGTATTGAGGATACAAGTTAATATACAGAAGTCAATTGCTTTATTATATACTAGCAATGAACGATTGGAAAGTGAAAAAACAATACAATTTACATTAGGATCCACAAAAATTGAAATAGGTACAAATTGAACAGAATATGTATAAGATCTAGATGAGAAAAAACAAAATCAAAATGATAAACAAAATCAAAGAACCAAATAAATGGAGAGATGCTGCGTATTCATGGTTAAGAAGACTCAATCACGTCAGTGGCTGTGGTGGCAATGGTCGTGGCTGGACCTCTGGGTTTCGGGATCTTGTACTGGAGCCAAACAGCGTGGGCAGAGAACCGGGGGAGCAGGCACGGGGTGCATTTCACAGTCTTCTAGGATCTCCTCAGTGAAACTCATCGTGGACAGGATTCTAACTTGGAGGGACATGGAGCAGTATACAGCAAACAGCAATAGTTGGACAGATTGTCGTGCCAGCTGGAGAGATTCAGTAGCAGGTCCGAGGTAGCCATTAATGGTACGGGTCAATAGTGGAAGCCAATTAATCCCATAAACTGGCCAGCCCATCATGGCCCAAGCTATCCCTGGTGGACAAGGTCAAACCATCATGCCAGTACCTGTGTCTGGGACTCAGGGTTTGCAGCAGATACAGCTGGTCCCACCTGGACAGATTCAGATCCATGGTGGGCAGGCTGTACAGATACAGGGCCAGCAGGGCCAGACCCAACAGATCATCATCCCGCAGCTCCAGACAGCAGTCACTGCCGGCCAGACCCAGACCCAGCAGCAGAAGACTGTCCAGGGATGACAAGTAGCACAGACCACTGAAGGGCAGACCACCGTCCATCAGCCGGTACATGCGGTCGGCACCATTCTGCAGCACCTTACAGTCCCTTTCCAGGGATGATCACCACCCCAGCAGCCAGTTTGGCAGGAGCACAGATTGTTCAGACAGGAGGCAACACCGACACAAGCAGCAGTGGGCAAGGGGCTGTCACTATGACACTACCAGTGGCAGGCAATGTGGTCAATTCAGGAGGGATGGTCATGATGGTGCTTGGTGCTGGCTCTGTACCTGCTGTCCAAAGAATTCCTCTCCCTGGGGCAGAGATGCTCGAAGAGGAGCCTCTCTATGAGAACGCCAAACACAGCCAAACCTATACTAAGATTTTATTTTATTTTTTTAATTATTTATTTATTGACAGACAGAGACCACAAGTAGGCAGAGAGGCAGGCAGAGAGAGAGAGGAGGAAGCAGGCTCTCCGCGGAGCAGAGAGCCCGATGCGGGGCTCGATCCCAGGATCCTGGGATCATGACCTAAGCCGAAAGCGGAGGCTTAAACCCACTGAGCCACCCAGGCGCCCTGGCCAAACCTATACTAAAGAGAAGTCAAGCCAAGGCTCAATTAGAGGCAGAAGGGAAAATTCCAAAGGGAAGAAGGAAATACCAGCATGAGTCTCAGCACCTTCCCACCATGGCTCGGAAGCGTGGTGAAAGTGGATGGTTTTTCTCTCCATAGGAAGAGGGCAGTCCCCATATGCAGGGTCCAGACTAAGCAGATGAAAAATGACACAGATCACCTGAATGTCCTAACCCTAGGCCACGTGTTGGAGCAGATCAAGGTCATGCTCCTCACCACTGTTTTCCACCGTTCCAGGAAATTGATCCCCTTTTCCAATGGGACATTGACAATTATGTGCTGCCTTTTCTACAACACAGAAACCACTTAGTTTTTTAAAAAAGTGGCTCAGCATTATAATTGCAGTGATGTCTGGCAAATTAAAACCCCAAGCCTTTGTCTCAGCCTTCTACACAATACCTGTTTCAGACTGTGGACGGATTAGGATCCTAATTAGGATTAGAATGATGCAAGGGACACGTGCACCTAAGTGCACACACAGCACTTATGTTGGCTTCTGAAGCCAGCCAGCCATCTTAGCAGCAGAGAGCAGACTTCTCAACCCAGACTGCAATCAGGGACGCCGAGGCCCACTTCTTCCTATGGTATCTAAGCAGCATCCATCCCTCTGATGGGGACCTCAGGCTGACTCACCAGACACTTTGTATTCAGAGGTGGCTTCCAGGTAAGGAAGTTCCATCTCATGATATGGAAACAGTAAATTCGTTGAGATACATTCACCCTAATAATAGGAATCTCTATCTACCCAGATGATAGGTTGGTATTTTTGGATCCCAGCCAAGAAAAAGCTAACTGGGAATAGAATGACAAAAGACTCAAGCTCTAAAAATGTAAATTGTGGAATCTCTCTCTCTTTTTAAGCTTTGACAAGATGTGGTCTGTTTAAACGTCTGGGCCTTGAAACTACCTTTTGTTAAGTAGAAGACAAAGCCATATAAGCTCCATATTTAGCATGGAGTCCAATGCAGGGCTTGGACTCACATCCCTGAGATCAAGACCTGATCTAAGATTGAGGGTCAGATGCTCAATGACTGAGTCATCCAGGCACTCCTAGAGATTGACAATCATAGGCTTTGTGATAGCATTTGGGGAAGAGAATTGTTCACATGTGGGCAACTGGGTGGCTCAGTGGGTTAAGCCTCTGCCTTAGGTCCAGGTCATGATCTCAGGGTCCTGGGATCAAGCCCCATATCGGGCTCTCTGCTCAGCAGGGAGCCTCCTTCCCTCCCCCCATTCCCCCCGCCACCTACTCTCTGCCTACCTGTGATCTCTCTCTGTCTGTCAAATAAATAAATAAATCTTAAAAAAAAAGAAGTGTTCACATGTGTTTCAGTTGAGCAAAAGAAGAGAGAGTAGTATATATACCCATGTGTTGTCACATAATGTGAGTCTCCAGGGAATGGATGCCTGGGATGGATCATGAAGACGAAAAGAATGATTTTCATTTATACCATAACCTTTTAACATACATGGAAATGGAGAAGTTTGAGAATTGCTCTTTGACAACTTCTGTCTGGAAAACATTGTTTAGTCATGCACTCCTGGACATATTCCTGCTTACCTGCTCAAGTTTAAGGTGAATGTTGGCTTCACTCCTGCAGCACTTTGTTTTGTGTTGGCCCCGGAGAGCGAACATTCTCTTTCATTCCCTGGCAGCTGACTCTTTGGTGCCAGTTGCCATGGTTCCCCTTTTCTACATAGGCCTTGTACAGCAGAAAGGTTTTTACATTGCATTCACCTTCTAGGGATAAGCTGTCAACTGGTAATGGTGATGGCCGCAGGGTCAAGAATTGGGACATAGTTTCCATAATGGACTGTGCCTCAGAAATCTCTTTGCTAGATGTTGAACCTGGGAGAAACTAAGATGATTTTTCAGAAAAGAGTTGCTACCTTCTCTAGAAACAATGAAGACCTAATTCTTTTGAAGATCATTTGGGTTTGATTTAAATACCAAGAGTAAGGATTGGCACTTTGATTTCACTCTAATTGTATTAATAGGGAAAAGAAAATAAACCCTCTGAAGAAAATATTACAAAGACAAATGATTGTAATGGTCAAAATCGAGGTACAGAACTATGCAAAGAAAGCAGGAAGTGAAGTCTTTCCCTAGTCCCCAGTATCTAGTCACTTGTTCTGGCTTCCAGATGTCAGGAGAGACCAACCCTTTGGCTCAAGTTTCAGACATTGACTTTATTCAGTAATCCCCCAGTTTTTCAGATGATAGTTCACTAAAAATAAGGAGGTATTTCTATCCCTTGGTTTGTATAAGAGTCTTTAAGATGCAGAGCTCAGAAAGAAAGTTCTCAGATCTAAGCCAACAGCAATTCTAAAATGTTATTTGTGTTTATAAGTTTGTACATGGTAATATCAACTTCATATTGTTGCAGACCTTTTCCCCATGAGTTTGAGTTGTGTTTTGTTTGAAATGAAATGCTTCAGTTGTCATTTTGTTGCTGCATGTCAGTTAGCCAGTGTCCCTTCTATTATGGCCATTTTGGCACACCAAAATAACCCACAAAGTGGGGGGCTGAGGTTTGGATTTTTTTTCTTTGTTACTAGAAGTTATTTTATTTGTCCTTATGACTGTCGTGATGACTTCATAGATGTAGAAAGAGTGAATGAATAAGTGAATAATTGGCTTAATGCATAGTTATTTTATCTTGAGTGCTCTTTTTGATGAGATAATTATAAATGTATATATTTTAATTACACTGGTACATTGAACATGTCAGTGTCTATACCAACAGAGCTTTTTCTGGCTGTTGGGTGCCTGATAATAATGACTTGATTTTCCTTTGGGACTCAACAATATCGGTTTTTCTCCCAGCAGTAGGGAGAGTACAGATGATCAATCACTGATGTCATTGCAATTGTTATTTTTTAAAACATGTTTGTAAAGATACGGGCACCTGGGTGGCTCAGTGGGTTAAAGCCTCTGCCTTCAGGTAGAGGGTCCTGGGATCTAGCCCTGCATTGGGCTCTTGGCTCAGCAGGGAGCCTGCTTCCCCCTTTGCTCAGTGGGGAGCCTGCTTCCCTTCCTCTCTCTCTGCCTGCCTCTCTGCCTACTTGTGATCTCTGTCTGTTAAGTAAATGAATAAAATCTTTTTTTTTTTAAAAGATTTTATTTATTTATTTGAGAGAGAGGCAGTGAGAGAGAGCATGAGCGAGGAGAAGGTCAGAGGGAGAAGCAGACTCCCCATGGAGCTGGGAGCCTGATGCGGGACTTGATCCTGGGACCCCGGGATCATGACCTGGGCCAAAGGCAGTCGTCCAACCAACTGAGCCACCCAGGCGTCCCTAAATGAATAAAATCTTTAAAAAAACCCCAAAAATGAAAAAAAGAAGACTCAATATTGTCAAGATGTCAGTTCTTCTAATTCAATTTGTAGTTTCAGTGGAATCCCAATAAAAAAATCCCAGCAGTTATTTTATGGATATTGACAAACTGATTCTTTTATTTGTAGGGAGAGGCAAAAAACCCAGCATAGCCAAGGCAATGTTAAAAGAGAACAAAATCTGAGGACTGACACTACCCAACTTCAAGATTTACTATCAAGCTACCAAAATGAGGGCAGTATGGTATTGGCTAAAGAACAGACAGATCAATCGAACACGAGAGAAAGTGAAGAAATAGACCCTCATAAATATAGTCAATTGATCTTTGACAAAGAAGAAACAACAATATGATAGAACAAAAATAGTTTTTTCAACAAATAGTACTGGAATATTTAGATATCATGAAAAAAAAAGGTCAGTCTAGCCACAGACCTTATATCCTTCACAAAAACTCAGAGTGGATCAAAGACTTATATGTAAGCACAAAACTGTAATACTCCTAGAAGATAGCATAGAAGAAAATCTAGATGACCTTGAGTATAGTGCTGGCTTTTTAGATACAACACCAAAAGCACAAACCACGAGAGAAAGAATTGATACCTGCATTTTATTAAAAAACTTCTACCCTGTGAAAGTTAATGTCAAAAGAATGACAAGATAAGTCACAGATTGGGTGAAAGTATTTCCAAAAGACACATTTGATAAATGAATGATGGCCAAAATATACAAAGAGCTTTTAAAACTCAACAATAAAAAATAAAAATCTGAAGAAAACATGGTTCAAAGACCTTCACAGTACGTCATTTAACAGACTTCAGACATGGCAGCTCATGGCAAATGAGCATATGGAAAGATGTCTAACATCATATATCATTAAGGAAATGCAAATTAAAACAACAGGGGATATCAATACACATCTATTAGGGTAATTGAAATCCAAAACACCAAATGCTGTCAAGGATATGGAGCAACAAGAACTCTCATATGCTGATGGTGGAAATGAAGAATAGAACAGTCAATTTAGAAGACAGTTTGGCAGTTTTACAAAACTGAACATAAATTTACCCTATGATCCAACTGTCCTGCTCCTTGTTATTTACCCAAAGGAGGTATAGAATTATGTCCACAGAAAATCTGCACATGATGTTTATAGGAACTTTACTCATAATTGCCAAAACTTGGAAGCAACCAAGATGTCCTTCTGTAGGTGAATGAATAAGTAAGCTGTGGTATAACAGATAGTGTAATATTATTCAGCGTTAAAAAGAAATGAACTCTCAAGCCACGAAAAGATGTATAGGAACCTTAAATGCATATTATTAATTTTAAGAAGTCAACATGAAAAAGCTACATACTGTATGATACCCACTATCTGACATTTTGTAAGAGGCAAAACTATGAAGACAGCAAAAGGATTGCAGGGTTTGGTGGGATGGGTGACAAGTAAGTGGAACACAGAGGATTGTTAGGGATGATACCATAATGGTGGATAAATGTCATTATCCTTTTTGTCTAAACTCATAGAATGTTCAACATCAAGGGTGAACCCTAATGTAAACTATAGATTTGGGTTGATTATGATGTATCAATGCAGGGTCATCAGTTGTAACAGATGTAAAAATCTCGTGGGGTTTATTGATAATGGGGGAGGCTAGGCAAGTGTGTGTGTGTGGGAGTATATGGAAAATCTGTGTACCTTCTTTCTAATTTTGCTGTTAACCTAAAACTGACCTTAAAAATGAGGTCTTAAAAAATAACTTAAGCTATATATTAATAAAATTAAATGTGAGGAAAAAAAACCAAAACAAAACTACACCCAGACACAACCTTCTCAAATTGTCTAAAACCAATGATAAGGAGAAAATCTTATAAACAGCCAAAAAAAAAAAAACAACCCCAAAACCAAAAACCAAAACCAAAAACCAAACAAACAAACAAAAAAACAAAGAAAGAAGACACAGCATGTGTTGAGGAAAAAAACATGAGAATAACAGATTTCTCATCAGAAGCAACACAATCAAGGAGACAGTGAAGCAACATCTTTATAATAGGAAAGTGAACAGCTGTCAACCTAGAATTCTACACCAAGAAAAGAATCTTTCAAAAATATAACCGCATGAAGTTTGAAACCCCTCCTTTGCTCTCTTTAATTCTTCTCTACCCCTTTCCTGCACCTTCCTGTTTCTCACAATTTGCATATACATATAACTACCTGGGTGTGTTCACCCACCAACAACATACAATCTAGAAGTAATTCCAGATCAATCAGCCCTCCAAACAATGGGTGATTACTAGGCTTTTTTTTTTTTTTTTCTTTTTAATTTGGCGGACAGAGATCACAAGCAGGCAGAGAGGCAGGCAGAGAGAGAGGAGGGAGCAGGCTCCCGGCTGAGCAGAGAGCCCGATGTGGGGCTCCATCCTAGGACCCTGAGATCATGACCTGAGCCGAAGGCAGAGGCTTAACCCACTGAGCCACCCAGGCGCCCCGAGTACTAGGCTTTTATAGCTGCACTGCTGTTAGTTCTCTCCAAACTAAATATGTTCCAAAGGCAAACCTAGTCTCTATTTAAGAAGCTAGCAGTGTATTTTAATTTTTAATTACAATGAAAATGAATGAATGAATGAAAAGCAAGCTCCTTACTTAACTAGGAACCTGGGAGTAGTGCCCACTATTGTACTTTATTTGCCTTTGCATGCATGGTGTCTGTCATTGCCCTGTGTCTCTCTGTTCATCTTTTTGCCCAGTTTCCAGGACAAGACTGCTTGTTCTAGACTTTGGCTTCCCACTACCATGTTTTTGTCCCCCTTTGGATCATTGAGTCATGTATACTTATCATCTTAAGCTCACAGACTTTTTAAAAGTCTTAAAGATTTTTAAGTAACCTTTAAAGATCTTAAATGATTGTTAAAGATCATAAGCTCACAAGACTTTTTTTTTTTTTTTTTTTTTTTTTAGCACACAAGACTTTTTAAATTATAAGGGTGAGAGTATCCTTGATAGGCCAGGAAGCAAAAGCACCCCAGGCATTTCTTCTTGCCCCTCTGGAGTCAGCCAGGACACATTCCAAAAGACATTTATTTGGTTTTCTTGATCCTTCAGCTACTTAGGGGAAGCCACCTAATGGGTGGAGAGCAATACCAGGGATTAAAATTTTTTTCTGCAAAGGACTTGAGGTAGCATTAGAATTACTCTTAGTCTAAATGCATAACGTTTGCTTCCCATTCTTTCTCACCGTGCTTTTATTTACTTCTACTGTTTGCTTTTCAATAATTTCATGTTTTTGAGGCAGGGAATTTCCAAGCCCATTGAAATTTGATTTTACATTAATTTTTTCTGCTTTGATGATGATCATTAACTTCTAGAAATGGGACACTGTGCTTCCATCTCACAGGCTCATTTCCAGTGTCTGGTTTCATTGTTCTTTTGTCTCTTAGCTCTTCAGGCTTCAGACTGGCAGCTTAATGGAGTGTGTAATGTTTTTTTTATGTTAGAAGCAAGTGACTAGAGGCAACTTGTAGCATTTCACTCAAATTAACCAACACCCTGTGAATGCAGAAACCCTCAAGGAACACATTTTTGCTGTGAATTTTATATTAGACCATCTTGGATTAAACATTGGCTGCCGCCAGTTGAAAAATAACATCTATGTTTATGGATATTAAGTTACAATTAGTCAGAATTTAACTGAATATAAATTTGTTGATTTAGCTGATAGAATAACGTATGCTTTTATTTTTCATTATGTTATGTTTATTTCACTATTTATCTGTCTGCCTTATTTATCTATGAACTTTCTGATGTTCTCAGTGCCTTACACAGTGTCTGGAAAATAGTATGCTCTAAATAAATCTTCGTTGAATGACAATGAGCTTCCAAGATCATAGGAACTTGAGGCAAGGAATATTTTTCAGAAATTGTGTTTGGGAATTTCCTTTATTTTTTAGTTTGTTGAAGAGCCATTTTAAAGTGAAGGGCTGTGCTTTGTTTTCTCCAGCTCCGATGTTGGGACATACATGAATTCTTAATCTTTTTTCCCTTCACTGATGACATTCTTTCCCTTGCCTTTGCTTTAAAGTAATTCCCATCAAATATTTTTAGCACTTCCAGGACCACAAGTTCTAATACCAGTAACAATATGTATCTGTTTGGCAGTTCTATGGGTAGGGTTTTTTTTTTTTTTTCCTTTTCTGCAGTTATTCAATAGTCAACAGTCAGAAAACTGAAGTACAGTGATGCAGATGAAGGCTTTTCTGGGAAGTTTGTTAACTATATCTACATAGATGAAGACGCTTCTAATTTTAGCAGTCTTCAGTTAAAAAAAAATCTTCTTTCTCTTGCTTCTGCATTTTCTTAGATTAAGTCTTATATCCTAACACATATGGAGCTAGAATGTCAGTGTAAATCATTCATCCACTGATTTAATTTTTCACTCTAGAACAGCAATATAAAAGATGAGAAAGACTGGGAGCTTGCTCTCGAGGCATTTTACAACTAATCCTTGCATTTCAAAATTAATTTAATTTTAACTATTTCATTTAAAAAGGCATATTTTACAGTGGAATTAAAAGACTCAAGCCCACTGGTTTACCATTGGGCAAATAATTCAGCATAAATGGGGTGTTTGATTTGGATAAATCCAGAGTGTAATTATTCCAGTGATGTACACTTTTGAATTCCACTAAGCAGTAAGAACCTACAGATTTTTTCCTTGACTACCTGTTTCATCATATAGGACATCTTGATTTTCCCACTAAAAACAACTAAAAATATTGATTGAAATATTTTAAAATATCAAATGCATCAATGAGCTGCTTAGGAAGATAAAGACCAACTAAAGCAGGAGCACAGGGAAGTAAGCCCTGAACTTAGCATTGACGTAAGTTACGTGAACTTAGACTTTGTTTTCAATATACTTAAAAATCTGCATTGAGCTGTAATTGACATTGGGCATACACCATAATGATTCTATAGCTGTATATACTGTGAAATGACCATCACCATAGTAAATCTAGTTACCATTCATCACTATATAGTTATAATTTTTCTTCTTGTGATGAGTACTTTTAAGATTTATTTTCTTGGCAACTTACAAATATACAGTACAATATATATTTTTTTTCATTTTCATTTATTTTTAAAATTTCTTTTCAGTATTCCAGATTCATTGTTTATGCACCACACACAGGGTACCATGCAATACATGCCCTTCATAATACCCACCACCAGATTCACCCAAACTCCCACCCCTCGCCCCTTCAAAACCCTCAGATTGTTTCTCACAGTCCACAGTCTATTGCCTGTAGTCAACATGCTGTATATTATATCCTATGGCTTATTATTTTAAAACTGGAATTTTGTACCTCTTGTCCCCTTTCACCTATTTTGTCCACACCCAGCCACCCTTCCCTCTGGCAATGGACACTTAAGTTGCTTCCATATCTTGGCTATTGTAAATGATACTGCAATGAACAGAGGGGTGCTTATATCTTTTCAAATTAGTGTTTTCATTTTCTTCAGATAAATATCTAGAATTGGAATTGCTGGATAATATGGTAGTACTAATTTATTATTTTTTGAGGGAACTTCATATTGTTTTCCATAGTGGCTGCACCAGTTCACATTCCCACCAATAGCACATGAGGGTTCCCTTTTCTCCAAGTCCTCGCCAACACTTGTTACTCCTTGTTTTTTTGATAATAGTCATTCTAATAGGTGTGAGGTGATGTCTTATTGCAGGTTTGATTTGCATTTCCCTGATAGTTAATGAGGTTGAACATCTTTTCATGTGCCCATTGGCCATCTGTGTATCTCCTTTGGAAAAATGTCTGTTCAGATCCTCTGCCCATTTTTTTCATGGTTTTTTTTTTTATACTATTGAGTTGTATGAGTTCTTTATATATTTTGTACATTAGCCCCTTATTAGATATATCATTTGCAAATATTTTCTTCCATTCAATAGATTCCCTTTTTATTTTGTTGATGGTTTCCTTTGCTATGCAGAAGATTTTAGTACGGGGCACCTGGGTGGCTCAGTGGGTTAAAGCCTCTGCTTTCAGCTCAGGTCATGATCCCGGGGTCCTGGGATTGAGTCCCACATCGGGCTCTCTGCTCAGCAGGGAGCTGCTTCCCCTCCTCTCTCTCTCTGTCTGCCTCTCTTCCTACTTGTGATCTCTGTCTGTCAAATAAATAAATAAAATCTTAAAAAAAAAGAAGGTTTTAGTATGATATAAACTTGTCTATTTTTGTTTTTACTGTCTTTGCTTTTATTGACAGATCCAAGAAATCATGCCAATGAGCTTTCTGCCTATGTTCTTTTCTAGGATTTTATGGTTTTAGGTGTTACATGCAAGTCTCTAATCCATTTTGAATTTTTGTGCATGGTTTAAGATTGGAATCTAATTTTATTCTTTTGCCTGTGGCTGTGTACTTTTCCCACACCATTAATTGAAGAAATTATCCCTTCCCCATTGAATTTTCTTGCCTCTTTTGTCATAAATTATTGACTATATATGTGTGGGTTTATTTCTGGGCTCTTTATCCTGTTTCATTTGATCTATTTGCCTGTTTTTATGCCAATACCCTACTTTTTTGATTACTACAGCTCTGTACTATAGTTTGAAATCAGGGAGTTTTTGCCCCCAGCTTTATTACTCTTTCTCCAGATTGCTTCAACTACTTGGGGTCTTTTGTGGTTTCACACGAATTAGGATTTTTTTGTTCTATTTCTGTGAAAAATGTCACTGGAATTTTGATAGGAATTGCATTGAATCTGTAGATTTTTAACAATATTAGTTCTTCTAATCCATGAGCAGGGGATATTTTTCCATTTATTTGTGCCTGTTTCAATTTATTTCTTCAGTATCTTATAGTTTTCAATGTAGAGATCTTTCACTTCTTTCGTTAAATTTATCTTTAGATATTTATTCTGTTTGAAGCAATTATAAATAGGATTGTTTTATTTTTTTAATTTAAAAATTTTAAAATTTCTTTTCAGTGTACCAGAATTCATTGTTTATGCACCACACCCAGTGCTCCATGCAATACGTGCCCTCGATAATACCCACCAAGAGGCTCACCCAACTTCCCACTCCTCACCCCTTCAAAATCCTCAGACTGTTTTTCAGAGTCCATAGTCTCTCATGGTTCATCTCCCCCTCCAATTTCCCTCAACTCCCTTCTCTCCATCTCCCCATGTCCTCTGTGTTATTTCTTAGGCTCCACAAATAAGTGAAAACATATGATAATTGACTCTCTCTGCTTGACTTATTTCACATAGCATAATCTCTTCCAGTCCCATCCATGTTGATACAAAAGTTGAGTATTCATCCTTTCTGATGGAGGCATAATACTCCATAGTGTATATGGACCACATCCTCCTTATCCATCTCTGTGTTGAAGGGCATCTTGGTTCTTTCTACAGTTTGGTGACTGTGGCCATTGCTGCTATGAACATTGGGGTACAGATGGCCCTTCTTTTCACTACATCTGTATCTTTGGGGTAAATACCCAGTAGTGCAATTGTAGGGTCATAGGGAAGCTCTATTTTTAATTTCTTAAGGAATGTCCACACTGTTTTCCAAAGTGGCTTCACCAACTTACATTCCCACCAATAGTGTAAGAGGGTTTTCCTTTCTCCACATCCTCTCCAACACATGTTGTTTCCTGTCTTGTTAATTTTGGCCATTCTAACTGGTGTAAGGTGGTATCTCAGTGTGGTTTTGATTTGAATCTCTCTGATGGCTAGTGATGATGAACATTTTTTCATGTGTCTAATAGCCATTGCATGTCTTCATTGGAGAAGTGTCTGTTCATGTCTTCTGACCATTTTTTTTTAAGTCTTCTTTCTTTCTCCCCTGCCTCCAGAACTCCAATAATTCTGATGTTGGAATGTTTCATGGCATCATTTATTTCCCTAATTCTGTTTTCATGGCTTCTAAGCTGTTTGTTCTAGGCTTCCTCCTGATCCTTTTTCTCTATCTGTTTGTCCTCCAGATCACTAATTCTATCTTCTGCCTCAGTTACCCTAGCTTTTAGAGAATTTAGACTAGATTGGAACTCATT